>JANJEY010000007.1:66392954-66410714 GCA_024703695.1 Erythroxylum cataractarum
GATTATAACATAAGTAAATTAATATCGAAAATAAATATTAAAAAATATAAAAAAATCAAACAATATTATATAAATCATAAAATAAATATCCAAATTAAATAAATAGTTAAATACATAATAAATATAAATATGAGTTTGTGGGTATTGTAGGAATTATATATAAAACATAAAGACAAAAGGGACTAAAAATATATTTATTAATTGATCTAAAAAATTTATCTGAAAAAACGTTTTTTTTTAGAGTTCCAAATTTTAGTTTCTTAAAAGTTGTATTTTGACTGCTAAAAAAGCTATATATATTAAAGATGTACTTTTTTTATTTTACGGTCAAACATCTATTTAAAAAAAAAACTTTTATGATAAAGCAAAGTACTTATTGACCTCCTAAACATCTATCCAAATGAGAACTTATATTAAAGGATTTCAATTTGAAAAGAAAATATTCCATACTAATAAATTTGGGTCCTTAACCATAGGTTCTAATATATTAGATCCTGTGGCACTCACCGATGAGAGTTTATCAATTAGTATTCCACGGAAGAAATTGATTATAGACAATAATATAATTAGATCTGCGATTTATATACAAACTTGAGATTTGCGAGTACAAAGCCAAAGGTGGCTTCTTCTTCTCCGTTTTCTCAGGCAGATTTATGCTATCCCACCCAGCTTTTCCGATAGATCTAGAGCGTGTACATGGTTGGCCAGTTGCGAGGTTTCACAGAGCGAGAAGCAAGCAGCAATGCAGCATACGCAAGTGGGCAATGCAGAACGAACTAAAAAAGGAAGAATGTGTGTGATTGTACACCGAAAATCAGTTCAGCGACACGGAATGGCGGCGACACGGGACATCTTGGAGGTGACATCTTGCGATCGTCGTCACTAAAACCTTATCGTATCGACTAGCTTTTTTTTTTGGGATTTTTTTCTGAATTAATTATCACTAAAATATTTAATAAAAATATATAAATACTTTACTCTACGTAAATAATTAGTTGTAATTTATTTTTTGTCCAACGTCTACATGTCTTATATATATATATATAATAATTATATTAAGCAAATCAACGAAATTAATTTTTTGAATTGAGTCATATTTTTTTTACTTTTATTTTATGATATTTTGTTTTTATTTTTAAATTTAATAAAATATGTTTATTTAAAACTTTTAATTTTAGTTTTGATTTCTTATCATTTCAAAACTTATGAAAATCATAAATTTTCAGAACAAATTTTCAATAACATTGTTTTGAGTAATTCAAGTTTGATGCTTGATACGGCAGATTCAACCCGATCCAACTCATTGTCATGCTTACTATTGGGCTTTCTGGATTTCTATTAATATCTTTTAATAACTAAGCAAAAGATTTAAAAAATTATGATTAGCAGAGTAATTCAACTGTGCAAGTTCCATGACAACCTTCATTTAATGTCACTATATTTTATCTTGTCTCCAATCAACAAGCTTTCATAGCTCAGTTGGTTAGAGCACCCGTTTAGTAAGCGGGAGGTCTTGAGTTCGACTCTCAATGAAAGCAACTCTCTTGCCGTTTTTGTTCTTGCTTCATTTTTATATAACTTTTCTTGCATAAAATTTACATACAGGTCCAGGTCCAGGTCCCGCCATGAAAACTGGACCTATAACATTCACTCTCAATCAAACACCAGGCAGCTGCTGTCAAACTACCTTACTCTATCTTCTCTGAGCAGTCCTCAACTGACAAATGATGAATGGAACTAAAACTTGGCTTGAACTGGTGAAAGAATGTCCTTTTTATCTTTTTGTATCAGTAGCTGTGGACCTTTTTATGAAGTTTGAAGCAACACCAGTTTGTATGCATCCCGTAGAATAGAATTGAACGGGGAGTCACTGTCATCTGTTAATGGAGGAAAACTAAGCCTTTTGATGATGTTTGAAGCAACACTAGTGTGTGTGCATCTGGTAGAATAGAATTGAACGGGAAGTCACTGTCACGTGTTAATGGAGGATAACTAAGAACAATGAGGTCCATGGGTTTCAGATGATTAGCGGGTCGCTTGCTCTCAAGTGTCTAAACTCTGCGTGTTTGAATGGTGGCCAAAAGCAGATAGCTAAAGAACAAGATGTGGTCCATGGGGGTTTCAGAGGATTGGAGGATCGCTTGCCCGTCCACAACAAAAACTTGGTCCCAGAAGTGAAGATGATTGATGCAGCATCTACCACTAACCTTTCCAGGATATGTGTGGCTCTCTATGAGACTTTTGAACTCTTGGTTCAAATATGAAATAGCAGAAAGTTGATACAGGGCCTATCAACCACCAACTACTAAAACTCTGTTTTGGAACTTTAACAATCACTTCATGCTTTGTAGCAACCAAGCTACAGCTCTGTTTTTTGACCGTTGAGGTAGTTGGAACAGGTTAATTTAACAATAAACTAAAATATTTCTCTTGGGTTTTCGACTTTTCTCTAGATATCACAATGAAAATCGCCAAGGAAGAAACTGGTTTTGAAGTACACTATCATACAAGCATTTCCCTAAAGAGAGAAACTCTTCTAATGTTAAACCGTGTCTAGAGATATTGTACTGCTCGAACTCTCTGTTCCTTGTTTTGATTCATCAGTTTCTGAAACCTTGAGGTGGTTCAGAAGACAAGGTCAAAGACAACCGAAATGATGATATCTAGTTCCTGAAGCTCGTGGCATGGAAGTCTCAGTCCTTGTGATCCGTTCTTGCAAGTTCTAACTAGGGAAGGAGGACTTAGGCACGACATCTTATGTAGGAGGATAACAGGTATGGTCAAGAACACCATCACCACAAAAATAATAAGTGGATAAGGAAATTTGGATCAGAAATAGTCTCTAGCCGATGGTGAGCTGCCCATAAAGATCGGATCATCTGATGATGCAAGCAATATCAACTGATTATATCATGAATATAGGGAACAAACAGTCAGTGTTTACTGAATTCTCAGTTCCTAACATTTGGTGAAGGAAAAGGTTGCAGAATCTGCTGTAATACCATAGGTGTTAGATAAATTATTAAATAAATTTATTTAATAATTTATAAATTTTGTGTTCAGATTTAGGAATTAATGACTCAAAATTAGATAATGGACTTTGATTTAATTATATTTACAAATATTATCGTCCCTGAACTGTCTATTAATCATTTTTCTTTAAGATTAAAGTCCCAAGCTTAATTCTTTTTAACGGACTCTAGACTTTACCTATATTCAACATTGTAATATGGTATCAAAGACATTATCATATTGCTCTAATAATTGAATAATTGACCCTTACTACTTATAAATCTTTTAATATTTTCACGTTTAGTCAATATAAGATACTTTAACATTATAGTTTATTCAAACTTGTAACTTCTTAAACTAGGAAGTTTGAAAGGGCTAATTTCACCATTTTGGACCAACTTAGGACTTAGGTTCTTTGTTGGAAATTCAAGAATTCATAATCTCTTGATGTGCAGTAAATTATTTTCAGTATGTACTCCATTAGTTAGAAGTTTTGTTAAACATTGTTGCTTATCCTGTGAAGTAAATCAAGAGATATACTAATTATTGTAAAACCTCCATAAATTCTGACAGAAGCATTTGAGTGGATTTCTCCTCAACTGCAACCATTAATAAGCTGATGAGATGGTTGGTTTCAAGTACATATCTAACACAGACCTTCATGCTTGATTTGGCTGACAGGTCTTTGGACTATTTACGGAAAGGAAGGTAAGAGTTTATGCATGTCCATTGTTCCAACTTCAGTGAAGATAAAAAAGCTTTTTCCTTTACTGTGATTATGATTGTGACTGCAAGCTCAATCACCTTAATCATAATCTTGACTCAGTCAGCATTTCATTTACTTGCCATAGTCTCTCATGCATTCTATAACTCAAACAATGAAATTAATCAAGTTCTTCATTATAAATGATCGAATTATTCTTATGAAATTATGTTCTCATCATCTCTAATTGCATGATTCTAATAGAAACAGAAAGATGAAGCTTACATGTTTGATATATGAAACCAATGACCAAGGTCTAATACATGTTTAGAGTTAAACAGAGATGGAATAACTGTCAAAAACGACAAATCTGGGAATTGGCACTTGGCTCGTTAGGAGCCACCTAACCAAATTCCTCTTTGCACTTAAGGTAGCTATGGCCATGGAAATAAAAGGGTGGCTGACCTTCTCCCTATATATGGAACTCATCAGAGCCGCACCAGACAGGCTCTCACCAAATTCACACCACACTCCCTCTTACCTGTTGCACAAACAACTTCACACTGCTCTATCTCCCTCTTTAGAGAGCGTTGAAGTTGGTTTAGTTCCTTCTTTAAAGTTTTGTTTTCTGTTGTTTATCTGTCTTGGCGAACATGGCTGGGACTGGAGAGTTCGCAGAGATACTGGATGGAGATGTTTACAAGTATTACAGTGATGGAGAATGGAAGAAGTCTTCTTCAGGGAAAAGTGTTGCTATTGTTAACCCAACTACAAGGAAGACACAGTACAAGGTTCAAGGTAGGGGAAAGACCAAGTCTTGCATTAGCTTTTCATGCGAAAGGCTTCATCTTGGTTGTTGTTGGAGGATTAAAGTGATACCTTGTTTTCTGAATTCTGTAGTTTAGTGTAAACTTTCACATGCAGGAGCATGAAACACAAAAGATGTTTTCTTTAAGAAGAAAAATGAAATCTGCTTCTTTTTTGGCATCTACTTATGATTGCACGCAACTGCCTTTTCTAGTCTAAAATGGAGAAAACATGAAAATTACAGCAATTTGTTTGGTATAGTTCTAATTATGAGATGGGGAAGACATTATTGGCTAAATTTTGTGTTCTAATCAACTTTGTCGTGGCCTGGACAGCATGCACACAAGAAGAGGTTAACAAGGTCATGGAATTGGCCAAAACTGCACAAAAAACATGGGCTAAAACCCCACTCTGGAAGAGAGCAGAGCTGCTTCACAAGGCAGCTGCCATTCTGAAAATGCACAAGGACCCAATTGCAGAGTGCCTGGTAAAAGAGATTGCAAAACCAGCCAAAGATGCAGTCACCGAGGTACACAATAGTTTTCTCTCGCAGATCAGACATTGTGGTAGACATCAATCTTAATTTCTATTGTTGTTCTTGGAGGTTGTCAGATCAGGTGACCTAGTCTCCTACACTGCTGAAGAGGGTGTTAGGATTCTGGGAGAGGGCAAGTTCTTGGTCTCAGATAGTTTTCCTGGAAATGAAAGGACCAAGTACTGTCTTACTTCTAAGGTATACTTCTCAATCCATCAAAATTTCCTGCTAGTTAGTACACAAGTTACGCATCAGTTTTGAGGATGAGTTTCATCCGGTTATGACATATCCTTTTGTCAAGCAAACTGAGCCATGAAAAATAATTTTAGTGATGACAGTGTAACAAAATCTTCCACTTGCTTCACGTAAGGTGAGAAAAAAAGTTCGAATATGATAACGGGCACTAGTCAGAGTGTATGACCTAAGCATCCATCACGAATTCAAAAACTGTTAGTCAATTTGCTATTTGTGTCAATGCACATCTTGTTTATCTCATCTTTTAGTTTTAGTTTTAGTTTTCTTCTTTTTACATGACAGTGGGACATTCAAAGACGCAAAGTAAGGAACAAAATGCAAATAGATTGAAACCCCCATCTGTTACAGATTTACTTCTTTCGTCTCCCATTTTCTTCATCGTATTCTCATGTCGTTTGTCTTGGTTAAATCTTTAAAAGTCAAGTGTTTGTTCACTTGCCACTGGTTCCTATAATTACCAAGTATCCTAAACTGAAAATTTCAGAAGTAATATGAGTTTGATGCAATGAGCTGTGAAATACCGAACACTGTTGAGTTTGGAGAACGGGAAATAACTATCATTGAATGCAGCATACGCCTCTATAAGCGAAGTTTCTGATATTCTAACACATTGTTGAACCATGAAACCTATTCAATTTTCTTGTCATACTCCAGACATTCCAATGCAGGCCATACCTTCCATGCAGAATTGTTCATCTCAAAAGTTTCTTAGATTGACTTTAAATCGCCTATTTTGTGAAGCTATTGTCAATATTTTTGGGTCCTTGTTCACTGTTATTATTGAATTGCAGATTCCACTTGGAGTGGTTTTAGCTATTCCTCCATTTAATTATCCAGTCAACCTTGCTGTCTCTAAAATTGGTCCTGCATTAATAGCTGGAAACTCCCTTGTACTCAAGCCTCCAACTCAGGTATCTTTGTGAATTTCTGGTCATGAGGAACAAAACCACTGTCTGGGAATATAACATTCGACTTATTTCCAGGGTGCTGTCTCATGTCTACATATGGTGCACTGTTTTCATTTGGCTGGTTTTCCCAAAGGCCTAATCAACTGTGTCACTGGGAAAGGTTCAGAGATTGGTGACTTCCTTACTATGCATCCTGGGGTTAATTGTATAAGGTGGCCTTTCATTTGTATTTCTTATCCTGCAGTCCCTTCTTCCATTATCTTAAGACAAAAATAAAAACCAAGTTCAATTCTTTTCTGCGCAGCTTCACCGGTGGAGACACCGGCGTTGCAATTTCAAAGAAGGCAGGCATGATCCCTCTTCAAATGGAGTTGGGAGGAAAAGATGCTTGCATTGTGCTCGAGGATGCTGACCTGGATTTGGTAGCTGCAAACATAATAAAAGGAGGCTTTTCTTACAGGTGAGGAAGAATCGTACTTTTAATAAGAATCAGTAATTTTGTGGTTGAGTTGGTATGCTTATGCCTTCAATCCTGATCAGCAATCTGAGGATCTAATTTCTCTACTACCATTTCTTATTTAGCGGTCAACGATGCACTGCCATTAAAGTTGTCTTGGTGATGGAATCTGTTGCTGATTCTCTTGTTGAGAAAGTGAAGGCAAGAGTTGCCAAATTAAGAATTGGACCTCCAGAGGATGACTGCGATATTACTCCTGTAGTAACAGAATCATCTGCTAACTTCATTGAAGGACTGGTTATGGATGCTAAAGAGAAAGGAGCTACATTTTGCCAGGAGTACAAAAGAGAAGGCAACCTTATCTGGCCTTTGTTGTTAGATAATGTAAGGCCAGATATGAGGATTGCATGGGAAGAGCCATTTGGACCAGTCTTGCCAGTTATAAGGATCAACTCTGTGGAAGAGGGAATCCACCACTGCAATGCTAGCAATTTCGGACTCCAGGTACTCTCCACTTTCAACCCTTTTTCTTTTTTTTTTCTTTCCCTCCAACTATGATACTAACACCTTCCAATGCAAAACAGGGCTGTGTTTTCACAAAGGACATCAACAAAGCAATTTTGATTAGTGATTCAATGGAAACCGGGACAGTTCAGATTAACTCCGCACCTGCTCGTGGTCCAGATCATTTTCCTTTCCAGGTGAAACAAACTCTTGAAATGCTGCTACCCATTGTAAAATTGCTTCAAACTCTGATGTCATTACTTAATTTTGTGCTAACAAATACTTTCTCAATAGGGATTGAAGGATAGTGGAATTGGATCTCAAGGCATCACCAACAGCATCAACATGATGGTCAAGGTCAAGAGCACTGTTATCAATTTACCAACCCCTTCTTATACCATGGGTTAGTATCGTTGAGGAAACAGATTTCCCCTTTAGAGTACAAACTTCTGCTGTGTTGCCAATTGCATCAAATTAATAGTCAAGAATGTAATAAACGAAGAAATTATGTACTGAGATGTGTCATCAATGAATCATTATGTCATTGATATTTTTCACGTTTTGTTCTTGTAAATCATCTTCTCCAAAATGTTTGATATCTAAATTTAAGACAAGATTATTCTTTTACAACACTAACGCCCTGTGAATTGAAGGAGCTTGTAATGTAAGCCCTTAGAAATGCAAAAGAGTGATTGAGAGCAGAGCGTTGAATAACCTCTATTATGTGCTTGTCTAATGAAGCAAGCAACTTGGTGCTTGAAGTTGAGCAGCAACTTGGCATTCTACTGCCAAAACTAGGTCTTTGGCGGGCGTATAAACAAACTTATTTTACAAAATAAGGATGCTGCTTTTATTGGGTATTCTCAGCTATAGGCTTTGAACTTGTTCATACAGCAGATGATCATTTAGATTGGTTTTCATTTGGCATGTAATCTCCAGGATCCTCATTCAGAAGTAAAATCTGAAGAGGAAGCTACGTGGAGCAAAGGACTTTGATCTGTTAAAACAACTTTTAGTTATGTGGCAATGCTGCAGGTAAAATGCTAAGTCTTTTCTTGTTTCAATTTTCACCACGGAACTCGAGATACTGTCCATTTTGAACAGAAAAAGGAGAAATAAAGCATACCCATATCATCAAATAATGTTAATTATTCAATCTCAGTACTTGCAAGCTGAAGAACAGTGAGAGGAAACCTTTTTTCTGTTTCCTCTTACATTCCTGTGATAGATGCAAGTTGCAGCATAGATAAGAAAATCTAGATAAGTTCATACAAGACATCTTACTGACCTAAGTCCTAGATTAAGCACTCAATATCGAATCTGTCAAAAGACATTTACAATCATCAGGTTGAAAGAGCATAGGCTAGTCTGAGGCTGGAGTCAGTTTGCTAATACTAGTGTTACTTTACCCATTAACTGACCAGCGTAGGTTGGTCTCCATGTCTAACCTCACATCATGTGATATAGCTGTGTGAAATAAATTTCTTCTGAGGTCAAATTGCTCCTCTTCATTCATTCTGCCACTATATCCTCTTTACACTATCGCCGTGAGTAAGTACAAATCCCTCACTTGCCAAAGTTGCCACCGCAGTTCTCAGCTGTATACAGAAGAAGCAAAACGAGAATGTTTTACGCATTGGCAATGGCGTACAAAGGAAAATATCAACTTTAGAGAGATATTTACAAGATATATATGCTTACATCTTGAAGGTTAACTTCACTGGTAGAACTCTGCTTCTTCAGTTCATCCAGTAACTGCAGAGCATATTAAGCACATCTTAAGCATTTGTACAGTATAGCATTGCATAAAGTAGAGATTTTTGTTTCAACTCCAAAGAAGAATACCTCCAACAAGCGCATTGAAGGTCCTCCAAGTTGCAGCTTGTCTAGAATAAGGTTACGAGTTGCTGATACAAGATTCTCTCTTCTCATTCTTTCACTCGCCGATACTCCAGTTGTAATGAGATCCATGTCAATGGTTCCTTTTGAAACAAGAAAGAAAGTTAAATTGTAAACTGTTGGATTGGTTCAGAAGGTAAAAATGAGAATGAGAAAACAGGTTTATGTAGAGAATTACCTGTTGAATGGTCTGTGGCAGATTGCTGCATTGCAACTTCCAGGAGCCGAAATGCCTCTACTACATCAGGCTTCTCGACCTGAATTTACCAGGGCAGAAAAGAAACTGTCAACAAATAACCACGTTTGCAGAAACAATCATGCCAACCAAGTAACTACAAACTGGGAGTTATCCTAACCCATTCTGAGAAACGAATGCGAGCCAATGCTTCACTAAGGCGTAGCAGACTTTCTATTTGTCTAGGTGTTGCTGTGATCACCTGTCAAGATTATAAATCCAAGGAAAATGAAAGATAATATCAGAAAGTTGGACAAGTACAGACAAGGTCACTAATGGAAACGAATACCCAAAACCATGTATTGCAATAACTCTAACTGTTTTGGAGATCAAACAAAAGATATGTAACAATCTGGAGAAGTAGAGCATCAATCACTTGAAAATCAAGCAAGGGCATGTGCTCAAATGACGAGAATGTGGCATTCTTAAATAAACTTGCTAAGAAACAAAGAGAAACTAAAGAGATAGTGAAGGCACTGAAATATACAAGCCAACAACATACTTTCTTGCTACTGCCTGGAAAATTTCCTCTTCTCCTCATCTCAACATAGCCTCTAGTCAACTCTTCAGCGGCTTCATCAGACAACTGAGGATGAATATACTTGCGAGCATAGCTAATATATGCCGTCAATGTGCCAAAGTCCAAGGCATCATGTTCTGCACTCTGCAAGTTGACTAAAATCCTTGAGACAAATCATGACATTAGGTCCAAAAACCAAAGGCATTGTTAGAATTCCACAGACCTCAGGACTTTCAAAATGTAGAGAAACAATATGCTTGGCAAGATGTCTATCGGTTTGCTCATCAGCCTTATCCAAAATCAAGTAAATCAAATCAAACCTGAGAAATCATCCAAAAATAGTTAGAATCCACTCATTATTATCCAATTGTGGGAATGTCAACTAACAATAGCTTGCAACAGCCAGCAGAGAGAGAATAAAGACATCACATAAGAAACTAGGCAGAAGCTTATTCCTTACCTGGACAACAAGGTGGGAGGAAGGTGTATATTGTCGATGACAGACAACCTAGGATTATAGCGTGAACCAATAGGATTGGCACAAGCTAATACGGAAGTCCTAGCATTAAGGGAAGCAATGATTCCTGCCTTTGCAATGGAAACAGTTTGTTGTTCCATTACCTGCTTGAATAAGCAAACAGGGTCATTCATCAAATATGATTGAAAGGCTAGAACTGAATATAATACACATAATTTCAATGAAGAATCACAAATCAAACATCAATATATTTCCAGACATAAGAACAAAAAGTAATAGAATGTGTTTCCTGTTTAAATCCTCAATCAATTAAACAGGTACTTAAGATTAGAAAGAAGAACACCAAGGAGAAAGTAGAGAGGAAAATCAGGGAAAGTAGGATTAAGGCTTTTGCAATTTGATTTTTTTGGTGTAGCGTGAGATAAGCAGATAGACATACACAATTAGGTGAAATGTGACAGAAGGCGATGAGCAATTTATGGAGAAAATCTACATTCAAAAACAAATTGTAGACTTCTTTTACACACGCAAGGAAAGGAGACAATAACCAACCTCATGTAGCATGCTCCTAGCATTTTCAGACATTTTGTCAAATTCATCAATACAACAGATTCCTCTGTCACTCAAGACAAGTGCTCCGCTTTCCAAAACCTGAGATATTGCATCGTATAAAATTAACACATACTTAAGAGCCAATGAATAGGAAGAAAGGAGAAAGGTCGTACACACCGTTTCCCCAGTTTCAGGATCTTTGCTAACATAAGCAGTTAATCCAACAGCAGAACTCCCCCCTCCACTAGTATAAATTCCACGAGGAGACAGCTTGTGTATGTATTGGAGCAGCTGGGACTTACTGGTTCCAGGATCACCCACAAGAAGGATATTGATGTCGCCTCGGAAGTTAGCACCCGATGCCAAGCTCAAGGCATTTCCACCAAAGAGCTACATTTTGGTTATCAAATAGCCAAGGTTATGAGTTATGAAGATGAAATGTAAATCAAGAATAAAGCGAGATTATCAAATCTACGCCTCTAAAAAGTGGGGAGGATGATAGTCAAATATGACAAGTACCTGGCAAAGAAGACCTCTTTTCACATCATCCAGCTCCCAGATGTTTGGAGCCAAGGACCTTGTAAGTCTGTCATATATATCAGGCTGCTTAGACAGTTCCTTCAGTTGCTCTATCTGAACTTAGAAAAGAAGGTCAGCATGGATAAAGCGATTCTAGAACAAAAAAATATGAATATACGATGAAGTACCTTAGCTTCATCAAATTGTACATCTTCTTCAAGCCTCTGCGAAACATTATCAACTTCCATTGACTCTTCTGTAAGCATTCTTGACTTATCGGCTTTCTTTATGTGAAGACAATCAATGTAAGTCTGCAAATGAGAGAGTAGACACCCACGATTTTAGACCAGGTCATGTCCAAGGTGATTGAACATGTTTCAACGCACAAACCAAACAACATTTGTACTTGCCTTAAATACTGATTTAACAGTTCTCTGTGTGGGCCCAATTCTGACGGTCATAGCTCTATAGATTCCAGTGACCTGGAGAGGCAAAAACGTGTTAAACCCAACACAAACTTCTGCGACTTTCAGGAAATATCCTGCATTTAATTCTCACCTCAACTCTGTCACCTGGCTTTCCAGCATCCACTAGTTTGTCATGCATCAACAAGCTCACTGTGTGCGGTGTTCCTCCATCAGGAATCTCATCAGGCGTCTCTTGTAGCCGCACAATCTGCTTGTCAGCAAACCTAATTTTCAGAAAAAGAAGTTGATCAAAATGTTGCATTTGCATATAAAAAGAGTTGATTGTACAAGAAAAGGTGGTGTCAGTCTCAAAACAGCATCTCCCACTCTTGGAAAGTAGTGATCCTATCTCTCCCTTAAGATGTTAATTCCTTTACTGTTATTGGGAGACTTCAAGCAGAAAATATAACAAACTCTCTTTTCTCTTTCCAAGTTCCTTCTCCATTTTTTTCTCGGATTGTCTCTGTTGAAACATTCTTTTTTGGTATCACTGGCCTAATGCCTTGGACTCAAGGATGGGCTCTAGTGAGACCATTTTACCAATTTTTTAGTTTCCGGTGATCTGAATTTGCTCAACAATGTCTCGATCAGAAACTCATAAAGGAAGCAAACTTATGCCTAAGGCACACAGAGCCATTTGTAAATATAGGAGAACGCACATAACATCAGAAGATAAGTTGAAACATTTGCTGCTAATGAAATTTTCATTCATAAAGATATTCACAGCCATCAAATTTTAAACAGTGGTCGAGCAACTAAATTGTACAGAGATTCACCTGCATCGGTTATGAACGAGAGTCATGGAGTTTTTTGCAAGGCACTCCTGCTTCAAGCATGTTGTTGGTTCACTTATACGACCTGAAAACACCCATCATTAAATGCAATACCTCCTCTATAGAGAGCAGTCGATAGCACCATAAGCTCAAGTGAAGTACCTCTATCAACAACAATGGGGTCAGTGAAAAACCCACACACAAGGCATCTAAACACTGCCTCCCTAATCTCTGGAATTATCGAGCTGCATCGGATGATCATTCCCTTCAATGACACCATCTTCTCAATATCTAACCAGTTACAATAATGGTCAAATATTAGGAACCCTATGACAACCATTCACAATAATCAAATAAAGGCGTAGAAGATTAAGGAAAATCACAGAACTTACCTGAAGGGTTGAGATTTCTCATCGTAGTAGAGGACTTTAGATTAAAGATCCTTACTTGCACGTGTTTCTCAAACAAAGGATTGATCAAACTTACAATGTCCATCAACACAATATCAAAAATGGCCAAAACCTCAAGTGGGTACCTAACCATCTTAGCATACAAATCAGAATCATAATCAAACACGTCTTGAGCATCAACATCAAGCCACTCTCCTTCAACTTCGAGCACTCTTTGAACAGCTTTCATGTACTTCCCTTCCTCAAAAATCTCACTCCCTTGACTTTTATTCTCCCTAAAGTGCTTTAAAAACATTTGAATCGCAGCTTTCACATCCTGCACACTGATATTCGTTCCCCAAACGAATGTAGGTGTGGCCTCATCAATATCGTCCCCACCTTCCGACGACGGCAGGCCCTCGGAGGCAGAGGAGGGGGTGGCAGCCGCAGCATGGTGGCCGTTAGATCTGCTCCGGTGAGGGATGGGTGTCGATTCGGAAGAGGCGAATCGAGAGTGTTGGTGAGGAGGGGTGCCGTAATTTGACGGTGTAGAGACTCCTCGTCGACGTCTATTCCGACCGTTGGCTGCCGGAGACGAGAATGTGTTGCCAATCGGGCTCGAAACGGAGTCATCTGGAGAGGAAGATCCTGTACAAATTTCAACACAGAAAACCTCGTAAAGCAGAAATCCGACAAGAACGCACGTATAGATTCATACATATAGCCAGATATGTGCATATAGAGATAAAGAGAGTTACCGTTGTTGAAACGTGCAGGAGAGGAATCGGAGGCCATGATTGCCAAGAGATAGCACTGTGAACTGAAAATGAGTAATGGAGAGAAAGGCTCAAGGGAAAGACGAGCTTTGAACTTGGGAGAGGGTATGGTAAAATTTGGCGGGAAACGGGTAAGGTTATCGCGCCATAAGTCGTTGCGGGCTTGATGGGCTTTTAAGACACTGAAATGGGCATGCCGACCTTTTTCTCTGCAACGTTATAAATATCCTTTTGGGTTTGCTAAGGATCGGTGAATTATGGTGACGATCTTTTATTAATTTTTTATATTATTATTAAACTCTTTAATTTTTTTAATTTAATTTTATTTAAAAATATAATTTAGTAGTGAAAATATTTTTAATTCAAAATAAGCCATGTATAAATTAAATAAGAATACAAAATTTTTTAGTTAAATTACATTTAAAAAACTTTGAAACTTATTGTGATTCAAATAAATAATTTTAATAGCAAATTAATTGTTAGTATTACATATGATCTTATTTTTAAGTTTTTCTATTTCAAATAAAAAGTGATTTTGATTGGTTTGTATGAAAATAGAGATAATAATGAATTGGAGCAATCGAAGTCTACTATTAGCAACATAAATTTATTTTTAAATTATATTAAATTCTAACCAAGTGATATGAACTCAATTGGAACTTAGTGATTAAGATAGCAATATTTTAATACCTAAGTTTAAATTTTAAAAATTAAAACAACTAATGGAAAAAATGTAATAAATTAAGCTTTAAAAGCAATCAAATGTTTACACAAGCTATAAAAAGCATTATAGACAATATGAAGAGAGTTAACGACAAGGTTTAAGTAAGTTTAGATATTTCACATTTCAGTCCAATATGTATGTCTGGGAGAAGCGAGTTTGCGTAAGCTAATATGTTGTCTAATTTACAAGTATATATTATTATGGAACTATGATTGAGTAGTGCTTTTATCCTGAAATATGTGAAATTTCATCTCATCCCAAATAACTTTAACAAGCAAGGAGAGTGTTATGCTGAAGCTCAACGGGCAGGGTCATCATATAACACAAAATGGTCACTCCAAGCAATAAGAGAGGTCTAACTATGGGGCACATTCATCACATTGCATTTATGCAGAATCATTATCTAGTTAGGATTTACAAACTTACATTGGAAGAACATGTGTTCACGACTTTCCTTTACCCGCTAACAGAGTATGCACGTAACATCCACGTATCCCCTAAGAGGACAAACAGATGTCACACAAAACAAAACTAAATAATCCATAGCATTCCAAGTTTTTCAAGAAACTCGTGCAAACATATACTACATTTCATTTATTCTTAAAAACAGTTAACCTTATACACATTGTATAAATATTATAATTAATACTTACTTTAAAATTTAAGAACCTGTATTATAGTTATTACAAACCATATACACAAAATATAAAAGAATCTCATCATAATGAGTACAACCCAAAAACAAATTAAGCATTTCCAAAACAAAACATCTTCTTCTTAGCCACTGTGATTGTCTTTATCTCAGTCTTTAAACCTTCTTATCAAAACCTACACGAAGGCAAAATCACCGTGCTAAACATATAACTTAGTAGGGAACAACTAAACAAAATATAAATTGGCAATTATCTCTAACAGTCTTCTAGTATTCACATTACAAAATCAGATCATATCACAAGCAATCTTTAATTTTTCATATTAAAGAGTAATCCAAACATTTTGTGTCAAAAAACATAATATGATTCATCAATACAAAACAAAACATTTAAATATCATAATAGAACGTACGAGTATCAAAACGTGATACAATACTTTCATATCAGAATATAACTTGTGTCAAATCAAGATATGTCTTGTATCAAATCAAAACTTATCTTGTTTCAGAACATAACTCAAAATCTCATAACATGATATCATTGTGTCAGATTAGAACATAACTTATAATAGATTTGACTTATTTGTACCCTAACAAAATTTAGCTTGCATTAAAGCGGATCATGTATCAGGACACAAAAAGATTAGCCTGTTAGTCCTTCTAGAGAAGTAGGTAACGGAACCAGAAAAGAAGATGCCATGATTGGTATCACAAAACATAAGAAACTTATGTCTCAAAATTAAGAGGCACCGTAGTGTCGATAATCAAGTGACATAGCAGTGTTAATAATTAGGGGACATCATAATGTTAATAATCAGGGGACACCTTATTAACAAGTTACATGAGCAACTGCAAACCCTTCTAGGCATGCCTATTTATCTACAAAAGGCCTTACCCATGATCGCGGGATGAGTGCCATGATCGTAGACTACCTATTTTCCTGCGAATTCCATATCTAAACACCTTCTTCCAAATTTCAAAACACCAACATGTCAATCCCTAAATTGTGCTTCAAGTATACCTCAATTACATGTCAACTCCTCATCAACTTTATATCCAATTTCATCTCATAATTACTCATTTGGCAACTAACAAGTCATTGTCTTTCAGGCAACAAAATCTATAGCAAAATCCATCAAACAATCATTTTGCTATAGACTTTATTATATCATCAATTTCACACATATTCCATTCCAATTCAAGCAACATAGAATTCATGTTACAACATGCCATCAAGTTACAATTCCCTTACCTATTTAACTTCAAATTCCAACTCCAAAGAACTAGCTAATCTAGCCCTTCCAAGTAACCAGCACACATCCAAGATAAAGGTGTCAATCTTAGCATCAAAAAGACAACATAAAATATAACAAGATCTAGCTTCCTTGATGTAGCATCTTGCAAAGATTCCAAGTGATGATGATCCAAAATAAAACAAAAATTCCATAAGTTGAGAAGGAAAGAGAGGTTTTGGTGGTAAAAGTAGTGAGAAGGCAGCAGAAACACTTAATGAGTTGAAGTGATTCAGCTCTTGCTTTGCAAGGTGTCCTAACTTTGAAGAGACACATGTCCTTCCATGGGATGACCTACATGGCAAACATAGGGGTGAGTCACTTGTCTTCTTATCATGCTGCCAAATGTCATAACTCAATTAGGCCACTTGTCACTCAATCAATGCTGCTAAATATCATTGCATTAGTTATGACAAATGTCACTAACTCATAGGCTAAGTCATCCAATTTTTCATGTACCAACTTATCTTGACACTTGACATTTTTATAGTCCAAATGTACATTTTAATACCATAATTTCCTAATGATGTCAATTAATTCCCAATTACTATGTATGATCCATTAAACCAAATTTCAATATCAGACCAAAATTCAAAACATATACAATTTACAATCATGTCACAATTTTAACACCTATCACATATACCTTTATGAACATGTAATATTTCAACAAGGGTGTAATTTAGGCCTTACAATGTAGAGAAAAGTCTGTATTTTATCAACAGTTGGCAATTGTGTTTTCATAATAAGTAACAAGGTAAGTGCAGTTCTTGGGTAGTAATATTTAACCCAGACCACTTAGGTCCAAGGAAGAAGGTTATGTTGCCTCTGAAGGAAGTCCCTGTAAGATTCATAGATAAATGATTCATTCCTGGAGTGCTGACAAATGAGTCTATCCACCTCTTCATGTAGATTGGTTTGGAGTAATTCTAGGTAGATGGAAATGAGGATTGTACGATGGTTGAATATGTAAGACTATCCATACCCGACATATTGTGTAATGAACCATAAGACAGCTGTCAAACTAGAAATGAATGGTCTTGTCATTGCCAAGAATGGTATGAAATTCATGGTGCGAGCTTCCTTTTTCTTAGGATGGCCCTCCAAATGGATGAGAAGGTGGGTTTACAATTTATACTCCTAATGCTTCGACCTTTTAAGAAAATACTATGCGTTTATTTACACCACAATGTTTGTTGGATCGCGTACGGTCTGAGTATTCTCAATACACTGCGGAAAAACCATACAACAACACGATGTATAATAAAAAATTCCAAGGATGTACGAAAATACCTTGTTTTCG
>JANJEY010000007.1:66422329-66433123 GCA_024703695.1 Erythroxylum cataractarum
CATAACTTAATCGATAAATTATTGAAAATTCGAAAATACAATTAATAGTTGTTCAAATTTATGAGGAAGGACAAAATTGTCCAACATATCCTTGACCAATAACTCGAGTTTGAGTTCGAAATATTGGTTAAGGATAGAGTCACTTTAAAAACTCGTGAGAGAAAGCTTTGTCACCCAAAAAGAGTCCTACTCGGCTCGTAATCGGATTAGTCAATTGTTCAAGTGACATCGAATACCAAATGGTTTTGGTTTGGGTGGGTCCGCACCGAGCGGATGCGAAGGGAGGCCGGAGACCTGACGAATCAAAAGGGGACAAAACTTCAATGGTGTGGGCCCACCCAAACCAGGTTTAATAAAAAAATTTGATATTAAAGTTGAATTAATCTTCATAAGTTATTAAATAGAATGAAAACATGTTAATGCAATCTTAGAAAATTATAACACATTCTCAAAGTAGTAAATAAAATTTAAGAGTCTCTTAATGAACATATGGCATAATATGACTAACTAACCATCCGAAACAAAATGAAAATGGAAGTGGCAGCTAAATATAAGGGGGTGGTGGGTTGGGGGTGTTAATCCTCTCTTTCGGTATTATTAGTATTATTATCAAGGCTTTAAACGCTCCTTGTTGACTTGACACATCACACTAAACAGCTTGCTCTTGTGTGATTAGATTACATTCATCAGATAATTATGATCTGCCCTGAAAGAGAGTTGTGTTTATTGTGATAATCTAACGTCTACAGGGTATTTCGGACAATTCATTGACCCCGTTGAAAGCGAACCTTAATGGGAATGGCCGACCACAAGTCCACGCGAGGAATTTAGATCTTTACCACGCGACATTTTCGACCGTATCGTGCACTTCGGTGTAGATCGCTATGTTACTGTACCAACTTATTATTATAAAAATGTCTTTTTATATTTTTAAATACTTTTTTAGGTGTAACTATAAAATTACTAATTTAATTATAGTCAATTTTTCATGATTTTAAAAATAAAAAATATATGAGAAATATTTCATTTATATAAAAATGTTACAAAATACTTTTTTTTAGGTTTAACTATAAAATTACTAATTTAATTATAGGCAAATTTTCATTATTTTTAAAATAAAAAAACATATGAGAAATATTTAATTTATATAAAAATTTTGCAAAATCGTGCTAATGCAAATTTATTAAGTGATCATATTTTCAAGTATGGTTAGATTTATATTAATTCATAATTTTAGTGAAAAATAATACATTTAAAATTATATAAAATATTTTAACTATACATAAAAGAAATGAAATAATCTATATGATTTAAACTAAAATAATAAAATTATTAATAAAATATGAAATTAGCTTTAATTTGTCAAAATTTATTATGTCTTTAATTAAATTGTACATAATTTAATTTGTAAAATCTTTGCATTTATCATTTTCAACTTGGTACAATACGTGACTATTTTGACATATTGAGTTTTAATTTCCTCCACATATAATGGGAAAAGAAGTCCACGCGCCACCATTGACTAAGAAGCGAAGTAAAGATAAAGTCGCTGTTAACCCTAGTACGACCAAGAGCCCGCGGAACGACAGGAAGAGAAAGAGATGATGATGAAACCACACTTTCTGCTATTTAAGCTCCCCTCTCTTTTTCTCTCACTCAACCCCACCCCCATTATAAGACGGGCTCTCACCAACAAAGCCAAGAAACTCCCTGAGACCGAGAGCGAGCAAAGAAAATGCAGCCTTGTACCAGAGAAATGCAAGGTCTCAACTCACTCCTCAATCCCTCTTCTCTTCAAGTTCAGGACCTCCAAAACCAACAACAGATCCATGGCAGCTCTCACTTTGACCCTTCCTCTTCCTCCAACGACGACTTCATTGAGCAAATGCTCTCTACAATCGCTTCCTCTTCATGGACCGACCTGAAATCTCCTTGGGACCTTAACCCCACTTCAAACCTCCACATGCCCCTCAAGTCTCGCGACGAAACTGCACCCGACAACATCAACGACAACAACAACGTTGGTTTCCACAATTTCGACGAGTCCATAATTCTCGCATCCAAGCTGAGGCAACACCAGATCAGCGGAGGGAGCCCTTCTATCGCTGCGAAGATGATGCTACAGCAACAGCTTATGATGGCCGCCAGTGGCGGTGGGCTATCCCCCAACGACGTCGTGGATGGGTCGTCCTCGTTTAAGTCTCTCGCTCAGGTCAGCGAATTAACCGAATCGTTTTCTTTGTTTTTATACTTTTAATTTATTTAAAGTTCTGATTAAGCTTGTCGTTTATAGGGAGGAGAAGCTTCAGTGCAGGCACTGTACAATGGGTTCGGAGCTGGATCTCTGCATGCGAATACCCAAGGATCGAACCAGTCTCAACAGCAGTTCCACCATCCTCAGGCATGAATTTAATCTATTCATCTTCCTATATTTCCATACAAATAACGGAACACTGAAATAACAACGCGTCCTTCGTTTATCGAGGCACAGATGAACCAGCAACCTCAGGCTAGCGGCTCAACCGGCGGCGGTGCACCGGCGCAGCCAAAACCTAGAGTGAGGGCTCGGAGAGGCCAAGCCACTGACCCCCACAGCATCGCAGAAAGAGTGAGTAACTAAAGTTTCTTCCCAACGTTTCCTAGGAAACCAAACACAAAATCCCTTCCCTCTTCTCATTCATTTCGCTTTCTTGGTTGCATCAAATCAACAGTTACGGAGGGAGAGGATTGCGGAGAGAATGAAAGCCCTCCAAGAGCTTGTTCCCAATGCCAACAAGGTAATGAGTGACACGTGTCGACGTTTCCGTCACCGCCTTGTCTATCTAGCGGTTTGCTAATACGCGTCGTTTTTTGGTTCCGCGATGGCTGGCGAAACCATCGGGATATTTATTTATTTATTTACTTATTATACTTTTCATATTATTTATTAAATTAAACTGTAATTATTCTCTGATCCGGACGGGTATTGTGGAATGACAGACGGACAAGGCGTCGATGCTAGATGAGATCATCGACTATGTCAAATTCCTCCAGCTCCAAGTCAAGGTTCTCTTCTCTTCCTCTCTTTAAATTAATCCATCTAATCTAATTACTAATTATTCAATTAATCATACTTAACTAATTCTCTTTTCTTCTTTATTTGATGAACAGGTACTGAGCATGAGCAGATTAGGTGGAGCTGCTGCTGTTGCCCCTCTTGTTGCTGATATGTCCCCTGAGGTAAAACCTTCTTTAACTACTCACTCAGCCACAATTATGTTAATCCATACCTTAAATCACTTTGTGTGAGAATTTATTATCGATACATCGTCGTTTCGATATGTTTTGTTTCGTGATAGAGTTTATTATCGACCATTTTAATAAACTTTGTTAGGGGAATTTATATGGTTGCCTCACCATCTAACATCCGAGGCATTCTATAAAATGGAACGTGTTTGGTATACTTGCAATGTGTAAAACGTCAGCGTTTGGAACCATTCCAAGACCAAACACGCCAACATAACCATCTCGGTTGGTCTGGTTTTATTTGTCTGATCCAAAACTCAGGAAGGAATTAAACAAAATTATCAGATCCGATTCCAACTACCAATCACCACAAAACGACAACAGAAAAAGCAGCACGCGTGCTCCCTTTCGCAGATTCCACTCACAGTACTATGTTTACTTTTTGCTTTTTTCTTGAAACAAGAACAATCATATAAAACGTTGTCTGTTTCCTGTCTATTTGTCTTTGTAGGGTGGTGGTACAGCCACTGCCGGTGGTGGTGACTGTGTTCAAAATCAAGCCAATGCCAACGGTGGGACCCTCTGTCGGACCTCTAACGGCAACCAGACATCGTCATCCAACGACACCCTAACGGTAACGGAGCACCAGGTGGCAAAGTTGATGGAAGAGGACATGGGGTCCGCCATGCAGTACTTGCAAGGTAAAGGCCTTTGTCTCATGCCTATATCTCTCGCCACCGCCATTTCTACCGCCACGTGTCACAACAGGGGCCCTATGATTGGGAACTCCAACGCTGCTGTCAGCCCCCCCAACCACCACCGCCAACAACACCCTCGTCTCCAATCCAACGGTGATGGGCCGTCCTCCCCTAGCATGTCCGTGTTGACCGTCCAGTCAGCTACAATCGGTAACGGTGCCACTGACGCCTCCGTTAAAGACGCCGCCTCCGTTTCCAAGCCGTGATAACGACTTTAATTCGTTGGCCTTCAGTAAATAATAAAAGAAGAACAGGTGAAAAAGACGAGGACCAAAAAAAAAGAAAAAACAAAAGAAAAGCAGAAAGATGGAGGATTCAAGTTCAACAACAACGACGCCGCATTTGCGTAGGCTTTTACACCATCAACAAGAAGAAACCAATCCAAGTCGTACCGGATCCCTAGAACGGCCCTTTTTTGGGAGGTTTAGGGTTTATATTATATTTTAGTTCTTTTTATGATCAATTTAATCACGTCCTTTAGTATTATCCGTTGATCTCTTTTTAACAATGCTAATTAGGTTCAATGTTGTTGTGGAGGACAGGTGAATCATACTCGCTTTTTCTAATGTTGCTACTAAAGGTGTTGAATAGAATTAGCTTTTAATAATTGCACAATTATTATTATTATCATTATGGTTAAAGCCACCTAATGGGTTTCCCTTAAACTATATGTTTTGTAAATATTGTCTTATTTTAAATATTTCTTATTGTAAATTTAGGTACACAGCATTGGTGTTTAAAATAATCACCTCTTTGTCTAAGCTTTCAATGTCTTGTTTTTGCTTTGCTTTGACTTTTAAACGAAAGAGGACAAAACATATCAAACCTTAAAGCGCAAGAGAATAAAGTAAAGGACGGAAGGTTTGAGTGGATTAGCTTGCAAGTCAACGGCCCAACACGTCACTTTTGTTCCCTCTTGAGTTGCGTTTAAGGAACCAAACGATAGAAAGCAACACAAGTTAATAATTTAAATTTTAATAAATTGAATTCAACTAATATTTATAAATTTATTTTCAATCCATAGTTTTCTAAATTATTAAAATAAAAACAACTCTCAATTCATGATTTGAACTTCAATTTTTATTTTTCTTAACATAAGTGGCTTTAATTACACGTTTTTGGGTGTGTTCATGTCTTAGTCTGGAACATATAATATTATATCTTAAACCAAATCAATCTATGTAATTGGTATATATCTCCTCATTTTAAACACTATCATCACTTTAGATGGAGCACAAGTCTAGCCAATTTCACAATCTCTTTGCCACACCACCACATAGACATAAGTGTACTAATTGGTCACTAACAGAAATGTCCCCATCACCCACAGCTGGAACTTGCAAATTGACATGTTATAATATTGTTTTTTGGAATGGAGTTGCGTTCTGGTAAGCTATTCAAAGAGTTTGGGGTAAAAGTTAATCACACAAAAAAAAAGGAGGAAGATGGATCGGACAATTTAGTCTTCAAGAACTTAATACATTAGTACTAGAGATAAGGCTCTGAACTATATAAAAAAAGGAACAAAGAAACACAACTATACCAATATTAAATAGGTACATGGTATATGTTAGGTCAAGATGCATCATTACCTTGCGACCAACTCAGATAAGAAGACTAATGGAGAAGAAGTGGGGAGCGACTAAGGACACACACAACATGACATCAGTCCATGGTGTTGTTTCCCCTTATCAAGTTGTCTTCTTTTTTACTTTCTTCCAATCAAAATAATCACTAATCTAAAATTAAACCATATTTTTAATTCAAGTAATACTTACAGATTTTATTACCTGTTACTCGTGATAATTACAATCTTAATTAAAGGACTATTGACAAGATTAACTTCTCTACTTGGGCGTGACTTGAAGGATCATCCTTTATACTGTGGCGGTGTGATGGAGGCTTGATCGAATTACTCAATACCCTTTTGAGATCAGATGTTCAGGCTACTGAATTCTGCTTTTATAAGATGTTAATGGCGGATGTTTGTCCTTAAACACCGTACGTGCACGTTATTTTCTTGTAGAAAAGAAGGGCAAGACTATAAAAGGCAAAAGAAAGACAGGGCTCAGTACACGTAGCGCAGTAAGATTCCTTATAAGCATGGCAAAACAGTGAGGTTACATCAGTTCCTGTCATTGTTACAAGTTTGATTAAGCACGAAAGAACCTGATAATGGTTAAGTTATATGCATAAATAGAAGTTTAAACCACACAATCAACCGAGCGAAGCAAGGTTGGCAATGGCCCGGTTTGACCAGATTTTTATAAGTTCGAAGCCTGAATGTGTAAACCAAACAACTCTAATTGAGCGTAGGATTGGCAATGGACCCAGCTCGGCCAGATTGTTATAGAGTCAAGCTTCGAGCCTTAATTCAGGCTCCAGCAGAGGATCCAAGTCCGAAGGCTGGAAATGTTTTATTTAAGTCCAAACCTGATCCGAAATAAATAAAGGTACACAAGCAGCAGCACCCAATTGGACACGTGTGACACAGAAAAGAATGCATGTTCCTATCCAGCACTCGGTAAGTCAGAACACCAACCTACAACAGCAACTGTTGGTTAAGAAGCCTAAAACTCAGTTTAGGCAGATCTTATGGCATCAGAAAAGATTATGCCAAGTTGACAATGGAGGCGCAAAGGTTTGACATGACATCTAAGCACAGAGATACTCGGACCAAGAGTGCAACTGCAGATGCATAAAATAAAAGAAGTCTCCAATGGACTTACCTGGAAGGAATGGCTATATGAATCAAAGATTGGTTAGGCAAAATTTCAATAATCTAGACAGATTATTAATCTATGTACTGTGCTATATTTGCATAAAATAAAATACCAACAATCCGTCTGATGCTTGAATTCTGTCAAAGTAGTTTTTTCACAAGCAAATGATTCATAGATTAGCTCTGGCCGATATATCCAATAACAGATCAAACTTACATAGAGGTTATCAAGAATATAACTATTGAAATATATAAAAAACTTGAATCTGGTTAGAAATATCTCAATCATTGTCAAAATTACAATTACAGAAAGAAGTATTTCGGAAACTTCTAAAGATTGTTGATCATAACATCATTGCGAACATCACTTAAGCAAATAGAACATCACAAATATCAGGAAGATAGTAGCTTTTTGATAAGATCAGCCATTTTGAGGAAATTTTCATGTGTAACACCATTGATGCTCGTTATAATTGGACAAGTCAAGTATTTCTAAAATTCTTTTTGCATCAGTAGCTGGCATGCTCGTAATAGCATAACTTTTTACTTGTATGAATACGAACATGCAAAAACGTAAGATCAAAGCTTGATAAGAATCTTTGCCTAAAAGCTTGTTGCTGATTTTTTTATTACTAAGCACGGAATCATCCAAAGGATAATGATTTCAAGACGAGACTAGATTTCTTAGGAGACGGAAGGAAAGATATCATAGTAGGCATAACAGAGGGATATGATCATGAAATAAACTCCAATAAGGATCGAGATTAGAACCTTGGAAGCCACCACAGATTTGCAAAACTAAGAACTTACAACAAGGTTCCCTTGCACAACCGACCTCCCTTCCTACAATTCAGAAACTGAAAAATATGAAAGAAAATCCTTGGGGAAAAAGTTATTCCTCTTCCATCTTAAACACGAGAGAGGCCTTAAATGGACAGAAGATCCCCTATACTTCCTCGTGCTATTTCAATGATCAATCACTATGCTCAAAATGCGACTACTTATGCTCAAAATGCAACTACTTACCTGATATAGTAGCCCTGAAGAAGGGGGTCGATCTTTTGATCTAAAATGTCATTTCAGCTATGTAACCAAATACTAGGTTAAGTTCAGCTGCAGCACAGAAGATTTTTTTCCCGCTCTAACATGCAGAAATAATAGAAGTGTACTAGTATGTTTAATCAAAATGTAACCTTACGCATCTAAATAACACCAGGAGAAAAAGAAAAACCAAGGAAAGGATATATCTCCGAAGTCAAGTACAATGAAGCAAAAAAAGTTTCAATTTCATTGCAGTTTCATTAGAGGTCATAAATGCATCTTGTGGTGTCCAAATACGCCCTTTCTTGGTAATAATTATTAGTCACTCGTGGCAACTAGAAATTCCACAAAATTGCAACAAGGCTTTAACCTCGTTCAATTTCCTGTCTCATTTGAACAACATATGGAAAGCCACCCAGAACTAGCCCACAGTTTAGCATCCATCTTCCTAAAGGACCAAGCCAAGCTTCACACCCTGCCAAGGTTGACATGCTCGATCTAACGAGACCATAATACTAACGGACATGGACAACAGCAGATCGATTTCCAACTAGCAACTACACTGCAAACAATTCAGAGAAGTCGAACAATGTTGGAAACTAAGAAAGCACACAACCATGAATCTCAAATTCAGAAATCAAGAATTTTTCCCACTATATAATCAGCTATTAATCGTCATGTTAACAAAACCATCCCCACAGTTGGCAAGATATAAGGAATCAGTATACAATTACCTATAACTAATCAACATAAGCAAAATGCTATTATGAGAATTTTTACGACTACCCATAAAGCCAAAACCGAAGCTTTATTTGAAACAAAAATGTCGAAAGACAAAACATCAACTAGGTGTGTTCTTGAAAGTATAAGGCTGCGGAAGCAACAACGGACCTCTCCTGGTGTCTCTGTCGTCCAATAACCTCTGAACCCTCTTGTTCCTACAATACAGTCTATCGAAATGCTTCACCTATCGATCATTTCCCCAAGGGCAAAATCAGCACAAAACCAAGACACCAATTTAGAAAAAGTAGACTTGAAATGAACTAAAAATTGAAATTTTACGAAACCAACCCAAGAAGCGCGACAATTCTTCTCATACTCAACCCTCGCGCCTTTGCAATCAGAAGGATACATAAGCCCCACAGACGCAATTTCGGTAGGTTTTTTCACTGATTCCTTCTCTAAACAAGCATAAAAAGAATCGCGAGCCTAATAGAAAAACCCACAAAATACCAAGGTAAAATCCTTTGCCCTTCAATGCAAAAGCCCACAAAACATGTGAAAAAGAGCTAGAAAACAGTGAAAGACAGCACCTTGTAACAAGCTGCTCTAGCTTCAGATAGGACATCGGTGTGGACTTGTTCAGTGTCTCTTGATGCGTAGGTTTTCACGTCCATTTGGTTCGGAACTCCGACGAACGACAACCACGGCCTCGTGGTTTCTTTTCCACTTAACTGCCACTAGGCTGGGCCGTATTATGTTCTCCAACCCGCAACACAGTCAAAGTGGGCTTAGACTCAAGAACAGCACTTTTTCTTTGGAACTCCGAACTCTGAGGACACAAACAAACAAAGCCTTGCATGTCCTTTGGTTTTGTACAAATACATTATCTTGGTAAACCCAAAAAAAAAAAAATATTTAATTTGTTATTGCCCTTTAAATAACTCAATCTGGACATTATTTTATCTTCAAATTATTAACCAAAAAGGGGGATTTTGGTCCATAAGATAAATTTATAAACTCAGATGGTACCGGTCCCTCTTTCCTGTAACTATAATAACTCGAGTTACAGTTAACGGGACAAGATGCTCCTGCAAGAACCTTGCTTCGCTGCCATTGACAAAACCTTTCCAAAACGATACATCTCTAAGTGCTGAACTCAGAAGGAGGGAAATGATTATATCTACCTGCACTGCGTTAAGGTACAGCAGCACCGCGAAAAATGGGTCCGATAACTGGAAATCTTATCCCAAATTAAACGTCTCTCATTGGAAAATGGTGTGTGTTTTACGTACAATGGACAGGACAAGTTTTGTCCTAATGTGTAGGAAGTGGAGGAATGTACTGGTTATGGCAGCCATGTATGAGCAGCAAGCAATAATTGTTGCCAATGCATCATTTCGGGGTTTAACTTGGAAAGAGTAAAGTATTCATTCATTTACTGAAAAGGGTTTCCTTGAAGAAACCCATGCTTCAAGAATTTTCATATATGCTGAAATGGTCAAAATATTTAGATTCTATTGACAAAGGATAAATAGTTAGCGTGTTGAATTTCTTATTGCGAGTATCAAAGGAATAAGGAGATAAGGAATTTTTTTTAAATATTACAGGATCTTATTTTATCTTATAAATTTCAACCATTTATATATGCGAGTTTGGTATTTATTTATGTAGAATTTACATATCATTTATATAAATAAATAATTAAAATTTATAAAATAAAATAAAATTGAAATAAAATTGAAATAAAAAAAAAAGACAGGATTTATCCATATTCACTTTAACCAAGGGAATTGTACTTTCTATCATATCATTGACGTGGTGAAAAATTAAGGATAAAGCTCAACTTTTTTCCCAAAATTCACTTTGGACTTTGGACCAATCTAAGTTTTTCTTTAGTCACTTTATGTAATAAATAACAATGAAGAGAAGATGTTGGAAGCATGGTCCATGATTTCTGCAAAACCAATAATTAGTTTTGTCATTGCCTTTACTTTATGTATAACCCCAAGTCGAGTAACGATTCCTCTATGCTTCCAACCTTATCTCACTTTAAGAATGAATTGATAGAGATATTATTTTGAATAAAAGTTTATCTTTGTAATTGAATTTTGAACTTAAGCGTTTTTTAAAATAATACAATGGCTACAAAGGGAAGGAAAAGTAAAGTTGGAAATGACAAAGGGATCTCCTATTGGAATAATGGCACTTAATCACAGGCAGTGGCGGATCTACATTGGGGTACTGTCCCCAATAAATTTCTTTAAAATAGTATACTTTTTTAAGTTTTGCCCCCACAAAAAAAATAAAATTATACTCCTATTAAAA
>JANJEY010000007.1:66437244-66449476 GCA_024703695.1 Erythroxylum cataractarum
AGCGAGAGAGATAGTGACAGGGATAGACTTTGACTGACAGAAGAGAGTGAGCACACACGCAGTCAATTGTATGCGGTTTCATACTTTTGCAGGGTGCGTGCTCACTTCTCTTCTGTCAGCGGATGGCTTTTCTTCTTGATCACAACACCTCATTTTTTGATAATTTTCGTGTGTAGATCTTATGCTATGAGCTGTCGAGTGTAGCTAGATAGATATGTACGTGTGTCTTTTGAGTCTTTCTCTTAGAAAAATCCCGATCTTTCTTTCAAACTATTTCTCACAGCCACACGTCTCTCTTCGTAGTTTGTACCCAACCTCCAGATGTCCTTCTCTCTTTCTTTATTTAGAAAGAAAATGGCAATCTGAAAGGGCAAATAGCTTCAAACAGCCAAACACTCGGGACCCTGACCCAACTCGAGTTATTGTGTCACCACTTTTTCTCTCGAAGTCTCGAGTGTTAAGAATCAGAGGTGTGGTAGGAGCAATATTGGTGAGTTCTTCGTCAGGTGTTTGGCCGGTCCTGATCATTAATTTGGTAGTCGATGAGATAATTGTAAGTTTAGCAGTGTTATTGAATATGGATGTGCTTTGGCTCCTGTTTTCCAGACACTTATTGCAAAGCTTATCACTATTTTATACTTAAAAATCTTGTGAAGGAGATCCAAAGCGTGGATTTTCATGGTCCTCTATGGAAGACGAGAGGGCGCCGTGTGTTCATTCAAGGGACGCCTTCCCACTGTTCAAGTTTAACGGGAAACCGTGTTTCGGAATCTATCCATCTCTGATTAAACGTTATTTTAACGTCTTCTTCTTGTCGAAATCCTCATCTTTGTCTTTTCTTTTTGCTAAATCACTCCTCACTGTTTCATCTTCTTCGTGTGTTCAGTGACTGCGATGCAAATCCCTAAAGGTTACATCTTTACTGCTTTCTCTTGCTAAATCCACTTAAAATTTGTTTTTTTCGTCTCTCTAACCTCTTACCCCAATTGGGTTCTCATATAATCACTCCGTTTTATGAATTTCATGTTTGCTTGTTAGATTTTTTTCAGTTGACTATACTGGAAAATAATGCCACTTTTTACTCGACTTGGATACTTTAGTAACATGGATGGTGTTGGAGGAATCGGGAAGGTGTCAGAAGCTAAGAATCGGTGCTAATGGTTCCAGTCAGGATAAGGACTCGACTTTGCCTGTTGTGGTAAGAAAATCCATTATTATGTAAGGATTAGAAAAGTTCCAGAACAAAACA
Source organism: Erythroxylum cataractarum (assembly GCA_024703695.1). Classification (NCBI taxonomy): domain Eukaryota; kingdom Viridiplantae; phylum Streptophyta; class Magnoliopsida; order Malpighiales; family Erythroxylaceae; genus Erythroxylum; species Erythroxylum cataractarum. The sequence continues at coordinate 66,438,494 of JANJEY010000007.1, forward strand.
GAAATTTTTTCGAAGGAAACAAGAATTTTCAAAGTGGGAGTTTCCGATTTTGTTCTTAATTCTTTGTGTCGGTTGATTTTGCTGATTTTGTTTTTCCTCTTTTGGGAATATTTTGTCTTCCTCTGATACCCTTGTATACAATAGTGGTAGTTCTGATAAATATAATGGAAAATATTCATCACTATGTTTCCTCTTTACCTTTTTGTTTCGTGCTTTCTTCTAATTTTTTGCACTCTTTATTAATGGTTCGGTTGATTTTTACAGTGCTTCTGCTTCCACTAAAACAAGGCTTGTTCGATAGCTTCTTAATTGTTTATGGACAGACACGACAGGAAATAAAAGAAGAGAGGCTAAGCTTTGCCTCGTATGGGTTCGTATCGGTTTTCTTGGTAAGTGACAAGTCTTTTCTTAAGTTTCGTATGCATGTTTAGAAGCTTTTCATCTTCGACTTTCATCTTTCTAGCTTCAAATTTCATATATTGCCTAGTTTATGCATGAATGCTTACAAGTTACAACAGTCCTACAGGAATAATTGTCTAGTTTATGCATGAATGCTTACAACAGCTGATTGGTTTCTGTTTCAATGTGCAATGATAGTACAATCTTTGTAATATTGACACTTATCCTCGAAGTTCGTTGTTTCCCGCAGCTAGCCTGAGATTGATAAGACAGAAATGGAAACATTTTAAGCTACTGTTACATTAGTTTAACGTGTAGTTACACGGATAAGATCGAGGTTGTGGTACTGTTGTAAGTAATACTGTCACGCAAATTGAAGCTTTATGAACTGTTGATTTCAAGCACTGAAGAACTCAAGTGTGGAATGATAAATTTTAAGTTCGTAGATTCACTGAAAGAACTATAGACACTGTCGTTGCAATTCGGTTTTTTTTTTTTTTTTTTGGTCTGCAGAATGTTTTGAATGTTCTTAGTAAAGCAATGAACTTTTTATGCTTCCTCGTCCAAAATGTTAATTGGAAGCTATCAGAATGTAGTTTGCCTTATTACTACACCTTTTTGGAAATCTGAGAAAAGCGCGGTGTTTGTTTCCCATGTGATGTTTCCGGGAAAATCTGTTGCTGCAAGGTCCATAGTTCTTGAAAACTTATTGTGGTATAAATGGCCTAAAGATCTGTAATTGAAATTTTTTCTGGTTCAAGTAATTATAGCATTCACTTTTCACAGGCACCAAGCTGTGACAGGAATGATTCCACTTGTAGATTCAAAGGTATATCAGTGCAGAGAAATACCAGTAGCACTTGGAAGGGTGAAACTTCCAGTCAATGGTACACCATAATCACTCCATAGAATGAGACAAGATAACACATATGATTCCATGTTTGCTGTTACTATTTCTGGTCTCGTTCCAGTGAACCAGACATTGATTTAGCCTTAACTTCGTCGGGTCACCAGTGAATGGAGTGAGTGTGCTAACGTTGAAAAGCTGTTTGAACAGGAGTTTTAACATCAAATGATGTAAAACCCCAACAATGGACATTGTTGATGCACTGATAAGTGAACAGAACCCTAAGTAGGTGAGGGTAGTTCTTAACTGAGAATATCTCCTGATAAAAACCATCAAGTGATGTTTGTAAGCAGCTTCTTATGCTGCTTACAGAATAGGCTTGGCAATGGACTGAGCTCGATCGATCCTCTTGGAGTTTTTTATAGGCCCTAGTGGATAGTACGTGCTTTTTACACATCAACCCCTTGCAAAAGAAGAGCTAAACAAGGGAGACAACAGCTTAGGCGAAATTGAGTTCGAGTCTGATTGAGTTTCAGGTTGGTAAAAGTACGAATCTAATTGATCTTTGGACTGAAATTCGGATTCAAACCCGACTGTTGGGTTTTTTTTTTCTTTGTATATCTGTAAGCAGTGAAGGCAATAGGAAGTTTGGCAGGTTGTATGCCAAGCAACTAGAATTCTATGATATGTCGATTAAGAAGCTTTGGATTGTTACTGGATGGAGCTGTAGTATGTATCAAAAATGTGGTTGAAGGAGAATGGTTTAATCACTTTGAGCCTCCAAAAAACAGTGTAATAGATTGTTGAACAAGAAGCAATGGAAACTGATCAGGAGAAGGAGGAAGCTTTTTGAAGCCCGAAATCATGTTTCTTTCATATTTTTAACTAGTACTAATACAAATTTTAGCTTTCAATTATTTGGAAACAACATTTCTATTAGTTAGGAAGAATAAGGATGTGCATTATTTTTTGTTTTAAAAATTGATACGAAAATTAAAATGATAAGATAAAAAATTTAAAGTTTAAAATATTCATTTAGTGTTAGATCGTTATAAAATTGATTAAAATTTAAAATATAATTCATATATGTTGTTTTTATTAGAAGAATTTGAAGTTTATTGGATGAGGAGGTTATTAAATGAAAACTAAGGATGTTTAGTTTTTTTTTTTCATATAGTTCTCAGTTTTTTTTATATTTTTTAAATAAAAATAATTTTCTTAATAATAATTACATATTAGATAGAGTTTAAAGATATATTATTTTTAATTAAATAAATTTATCTGGTTGAGTATTTTAATTGTTGGTATTATTGAATTTTCCATTAGTAAAATTTTTACTAATTATTGTACAGGTTTTAGTTTTTAATTAATGTCAGTTTACGTAGTACTTGTCATTTATATTTCTTATGTGGCTAAATCAACTAAAGTTACTTTAATTTTTATTTGTTTTTACTACTAATTGATTATCAAATTTTAATTAATTACTTGCTGAAAATTAACTTAAATAATCCAAATTTAAAAGACAGAAATAAGGGATTTACTCCAATGCTAAGCAAATATAAAAATGACAATTTATTTAGGCTATATGTTTTGACTTACTCCAATTGTTCAAATAAGAACAATTAACTTAATGGAATTCAAGTGTTTAATTTCAGATATTTATGCTTAAATTGAATTGAATTGGGGTTTGTTTTAATTTAAAGCATTTATCTTCAAGAATAAATTAGTTTCACTTTAAATCTGAATTAAAGAAAAAAAAGCTGGGGCCTAAGTTGGCCCATTGCAAACGCCACGTGTAACGTGGATGAGCATGACTCCTAATCTGGAAACGTTGTAGGAGCCCACACTTACACGTGTTCTGCACATCAGCCAATTTTAGAAATGCTGTTTTTATTGGGACTGAAAATTTAGAACATGGAAGTCTTGTGTCACACTGTCACTACTCACTGCTTTATCTGCAGAGTGCTAAGTAAGACTCGAAGGCGTGGTAGGAGCAATATTGGCGAGTTCTTCGTCAGGTGTTTGACCGGTCCTGATGGTTAATTTGGTAGTTGATGAGATGATTGTAACTTTGTAAGTTTAGCAGTGTTATTGACTATGGATTTGCTTTGGCTCTTTTTTTTCAGACACTTAATGCAAAACGTATCATTATTTTATACTTAAAAATCTTGGGATGGTGAACCAAAGCGTGGCTTTTCATGGTCCTATGGAAGTGGAGAGGACGCCATGGGTTCTTTCAAGGTGCGCCTTCCCACTGTTCAAGTTTAACAGAAAACCGTATTTCGGAATCTATTCATCTCTGATTAAACGTTATTTTAACGCCTTCTTCTTCTGATCGAAATCCTCATCCTTGTGTTTTCTTTTGCTAAATCACTCTCCACTGTTTCTTCTTCGTGTGTTCAGTGACTGCGATGTAAAGCCCTAAAGGTTGCATCTTTACCGCTCTCTCTTGCTAAATCCACCTAAATTTTGTTCTTTTCGTCTCTCTGATCTTTAACCCGATTGGGTTCTCATATAATCACTCCGTTTATGAATTTCATGTTTGCTTTTTAGATTTTTTCAGTTCACTATACTGGAAAAGAATGCGACTTTTTTCTCAACTTGTTTACTTTAGTAACATGGAGGGTGTATGTTGGAGGAATCAGAAGCTCGGAATCGGCGCTAATGGATCCAGGTAGGATAAGGTTTCGACTTTGCCTGTTGTGGTAAGAAAATCCAATATTATGCAAGGATTAGAAAAGTTCCTGAACAAAAAAGAAATCTTTTCGAAGGAAACAAAGATTTTCAAAGTGGGAGTTTCCGATTTTGTTCTTAAATCTTTGTGTCGGTTGATTTTACTGATATGTTTGTTTTTTTCCCCCTTTTAGGAATATTTTGTCTTCCTCTGAGACCCATGTATACAATAGTGATAGTTCTGGTAATTATAATTTGTAATATTCGTGACTATGTTTCCTTTTTACCTTTTTGCTTCGTGCTTTCTTCTAATTTTATGCACTCTTTCTTAATGGTTTTCTGTTGATTTTTTCAGTGCTTGTGCTTCCACTTGTTTTAATGGTTTGTTTATGGGTAGACACAACAAGAAAAAAAGAAGAGAGGCTAAGCTTTTCCTCTTATAGGTTCGTAGTGGTTTTCTCGCTAAATGACAAGGCTTCTCTTAAGTTTCCTACAACATGTTTATAAGCTTTTCATCTTGCTTGCTTCAAATTTCATATATTCTACAGGAATAATAGTCTAGTTTATGCATGAATGCTTACCACACAGCTGATTGGTTTTCTGTCTCAATGTGCATTGATAGTAGAGACTTTATTTTTCAAAAAAAAAAAAAAAGTTATTACAAACTTTTTAATATTGACACTTATCCTCGAAGTTCCTTGTTTCCCGGAGCTAGCCTATGATTGATGTAATAGAAATGGAAACATTTTAAGCTACTGTTACATTAGTTTAACGTGTAGTTACATGGATAAGATCTAGGTTGTGGTACTGTCGTCTTAATACTGTCACACAGATTGAAGCTTTTTGAACTGTTGAAAGAACTCGTGTTGAATAATAATTTAAGTTTGTAGATTCTCTGAAAGAACTATGAAACTGTCATTGCAATTCGTAATTTTTTTTTCTGCGGAATGTTCTGGATGTTCTTAGTAAAGCAATGAACTTTTTATGCTTCCTTGTCGAAAATGTTAATTGAAACTATCAGAATGTAGTTTGGCTTATTACTACACCTATTTGGAAATCTGAGAAAAGAGTGGTGTTTGTTTCCCATGTGATGTTTCCTGTAAAATCTGTTACTGCAAGGTCCCTTGTTCTTGAAAACTTGTTATCTGGCCTAAAGATCTGTAATTGAAAAAGTTTCCGGTTCAAGTAATTATAGCATTCACTTCTCACAGTTACCAAGCTATGGCAGGAATGATTCCTTTTGTAGATTCAAAGGGATATCACTGCAGAGACATACCAATGGCACTTGAAAGGGTGAAACTTCCAGTCAATGGTACACTATAATCACTCCATAGAATGAGAAAAGAAATACACATTATTCCATGTTTGCTGTTACTATTTCAGGAGGACTCATTCCAGTGGACTGGACATTGATTTAGCCTCAACTTCGTCGGCTCACAAGTGAATGGAGCGCAAGTGCTAACGTTGACAAAGCTGTTTGAATAGGAGTTTTATCATCAAATGACGTAAAACCCCAACAATGGACGTTGATGATGCAGTGATAAGTGAACAGAACCCTAAGCAGGAAGAGGGTATGTCATGACTGAGAATAACTCCTGATGAAGACTATCAAGTGATGTTTGTAAGAAGCTTCTTGTGCTGCTTAAAGACTAGATTTGGCAATGGATCGAGCTTGATCGAACCTCTTGTTTTTTATAGGCTCCAGCGGATATTATGCGCTTGTAACACATCAACCCCTTGCGAAAGAAGAGCTAAGCAAGGTAGACAGCAGGTAGGAGAAATGGGTGCGGTTCAGATTGAGTTTCAGGTTGATGCTATATATAATTCCGAATCTAATCGATCTTTGAGCTGAAATTCGGATTCAAGCCGGACTTGGGTTGGGTTTTTTTCCTTGTATATCTGTAAGCAGTGAAGGCAATAGGAAAGTTGGCAAGTTGAATGCCAAGCAGCTAGAGTTCTATGATATGTCGATGAAGAAGCTGTGGATAGAGCAGTAGTATGTATCTGAAATGAGGTTGAAGGAGAAGGGTTTAATCACGTTGAGCTGCCAAAAAACAATGTAATAGATCGGGGGAGAAGGAGAAGCTCTCTGATGTCCAAATTCTAACCTGTTATGTTATTCTTTGAATTAAGGGAAGAGTATTAAAAATAATAAAAATGAAATTAACTTTGATTTTATAAAATTATATTTATTAGTTATATTTCTTACAATTGTTAATTTATTTGAATTGTCCATTATTTGATTCGAAAAAAACCATAACTTCTATAAATTATTTATTTTAATTTTCTAAGAATTTATCAGAAATTTCATAATTTAAATATTTATACATTTATTGATTTTTTTTATTTTTAGTTATTATTTTTCTTTTATTTCAATTGAATAGAGAAAATTTTATTTTCTAGTTATTAATTTTTTATTTGGGTTTAAGTAAGTTTATTTCCGTCATGTAACCCGCCTCCGACCCTGCATTTCGTGCCATAGTCATCTTTAGTTATGCATCTAACCAAGAAGATGATTTCTAAGTCAGCTCTTGATTTTCTCCCTGTTTTTCTTATCAGTGCCTTGGTTTGCAGTATCAATGATAGGAAGCATGTGTTTCTCTACGGCGGGGTTGTATCTGGTGGAGGAGATGGTGGTGGGTTATGGGGTGTAGGACTTAAGGGTCATTTTGGTGGTTTTACTGGAGCACAGTTGAAAGGAGATGCTGATGGAGAAACAGTCATCGCAGAGTTAAACCTCATACCGTTAAATTTATTTTAATGTCACATATAATATTGGAATTAGAGGCAATTGTCAATGTGTTAGAATATAAATAAGAGTCTGTTCCACATAGAAATAATATATGATCTTGAGCTTGCATATAAGTTTCGTGAGTTACTCTTCTAATTAACAATAAATTTTATAATGAAATTTCATTTGAGTTTATATTTACTCGGTTTATTTAAACTTAATCTTACAAAATTTAATTGCGATCGTTGGAAAAATTTGCTTATATGCTAAAAATAAAAACATTATGGGCCACCAAATGTTTCCATTATGGATTTTGCACAATGCATGTTAATGTTAGTAATGGTTGATTACGGTTTGCTCCCTCTCGAAATTAACAAGCTCAAATCGAGCTAATCAAGTTTTGAGATAGGATTGGGTTTTAAAAAACTCCAAACTTTGAATTGGGTTTAAATTTGGGCCATTTTGTTAGGCCTGAAACTTGAAGTTCAATATTCTTACATAAATGACATTATTTTTAATTTTAAAAATAAAAATTTAGTTATATTTACTTAAGGTTAGGACTTGGATTCAAACTCAGGCTCAAACTTAACATTAGGCCTAAAGTCCAGGCGTAATCTTACTAATTGTCATCTTTAATTAGTGCATAAAGTATTATGTTATATTTTATTAGGATATTGTACGATATTTGGTGTACGAAATTGTGTAATTTTCTAGAGATAATTTTTTGTACTTATTTATCTCCTACAATTCGGGCAAGTTGCTAGTCATGTAATTTATATATAATGTCAATTCCTGCCAATGAGAAGATACACAAATATTCTTTCACCATAATTCTTTATGGTATCAAATTGGGAAAACAACAAAACCTAGATTTTCTTTTCTCTTAAAAAGATGCATGTCCTTGAACTCCATCAGTGCAAAGCTGTCTACCATGGTCAAAAGTGAAGGCAGCGATAGAGGGAAGAAACCCATGGCTCTTGATGTTACTTTACCCTATTATTTACATCCTTTTAGTGGTCGAGACAAAGGTCACGACAGTGGTGTATCATCTGGTAGTGGCTATGGTCGATGCAGTACCACCCTCGCCAACGCTGCACAAGGAGCTGCGACATCCTCTAGCTTGCATAGCATTAATCTTACTATTCAAGCTCACAATGCTTTAGGTTCAGCATTATCTGATGATCAATGGTCCATGGTTCTTAATTTATTTAAGTCTTTAAATACCAAGCCTACTTCCATCGAGAAACTTTCGAGTAAATCTTATACTCGTTGGATTTTTAATATTGGGGCTTCTTATCACATGACTAGGGATAAGAATTTGCTCATCGATATTTGTGATATTTCTTCATCACCCATCATCCTACTTGATAGAACACATACTAATGTTATCCAGGAAGGAATCATTGTTTTTGGTGATAATATGAATTTCTTTTGCTATGTTAATTAAGGAATTAATTGCATAGTCATATTAACTGACAAAATTTAGGTGATACAGGACCACACTTCGATAATGTTGATTATTGTGGGTAAAGAGAGGAATGAGGTCTACTAGTTCTGTTGCACTTGTAGCGGGACGATGTTGCGTTACTACTACCAACTCCTACTACATGTTGTGCAGTCAACTTGGACATCCATCTCATCATCTAGTTTCTTTACTTCCTGGAGTTAGTAGTATTAATGGTAGGAAAAATAAATATGAACCCTGTGATGTTTGTTTTAAGGCTAAATAGACTCGTGAGACTTTTCCTATTAGTTCTAGTAATGCTTCTAAATTATTTGAACCGGTTCATATCGAAATTTGGTGCCCTTATAATGTTTCTTCGTCTTGTGGTGCTTTCTATTTTTTGATTATTATTGATGACTGTTCTCGTGGTGTTTGGATTTATTTAATGGCCGATAAGATTGAAGTTGGGAAATTTTTTAAAGAAATTTTATGCCATGACTCAAACACAGTTTAATAGGCAAGTTAAAAAAAATCGTAGCTATAATGACAAAAACTTTACTTGGAAAATTAGTTGGTTGAGAATGGAATTATGTTTGAGAGTTTTTACGTTGGCACATCTCAACAAAATAGTTGGGCTGAAAGAAAGCATCGTCATCTTCTCAATGTAACATGTGTTCTTCATTTTCAAGTCATTTCGCCAGGCCTGAAACTCAAAGTCTGATATTCTTAAATAAATGACATCATTTTTAATTTTAAAAATAAAAAAATTTAATTTAATTTAATTTGATTAGGTTAGGACTTGCGTTCAAACTCAGCCTCAAACTTAACATTAGGCTCAGGCTCAAACTTAACATTAGGTCTAAAGTCTCGGTCCAAGCGTAATCCTACCCATAGTCATCTTTAACTAGTGAATAAAGTATTATGTTATATTTTATTAGGATATTTGGTGAATAAATATGTAATTTTCTAGAGATAATTTTTTTCTACTTATTTATCTCCTATAATTTGGGCAAGTTGCTAGTCATGTAATTTATATATAATGTCAATTCCTATCAACAAGAAGATACACAAAAATTCTTTCACCATAATTCTTTATGGTATCACATTGGGAAAACAACAAAACCTAGCTTTATTTTCTCCTAAAAAGATGCATGCCCTTTATCTCCACAAGTGCAAGCTATCTACCATGGTAGAAAGTGAAGGTAGTGATAAAGGAAAGAAACCCATGGCTCTTGATGTTACTTTACCTATTATTTAAATCCTTTTGGTGGTTGTGACAAAGGTCACGACAGTGGCGTATTATCTGGCAGTGACCGTGGTCTATGTAATACCACCCTCTCCAACGCTGCATAAGGAGTCGCGACATCCTCTAACTTGCATGGTGTTAATCTTACTATGCAAACCCACAATGCTTTAGATTCAGTGTTATCTGATGATCAATGGTCCACGGTGCTTAATTTATTCAAGTCTTTAAATACCAAATCTATCGAGAAACTTTCAAGTAAATCTTATACTCATTGGATTTTGGATACTAGGGCTTCTTATCATATAACTAGGGATAAGAATTTGCTCGTCGATATTTGTGATATTTCTTGATCACGTATTATCCTACCTAATGGAACACATACTAATGTTATCCAGGGAAGGAACCGTTGTTTTTTGTGATAATATGAAAATTCATCATGTTTTATTTGTTCCACGATTAAATTGAAATATAATTTCTTTTGCTAAGTTAATTAAGGAATTAAATTGCATAGTCATATTAACTGACAAAATATGTGTGATACAGGACCACACTTCGATAATGGTGATTGGTGTGGGGTGAAGAGAGGAATGAGATCTACTAGTTCTGTGGCACTTGTAGCAAGATGATGTTATGCTACTACTACCAACTCCTACTGCATGTGACACAGTCGACTTAGACATCCATCTCATCATCTAGTTTCTTTACTTCCTGGAGTTAGTAGTATTGATAGTAGGAAAAATAAATATGAACCTTGTGATGTTTGCTTTAAGGCTAAATAGACTCGTGAGACATTTCCTATACTAGTCATGCTTCTAAATTATTTGAATTGGTTCATAGCAATGTTTGGGGCCCTTATAGTGTTGCTTCATCTTGTAGCGCTTCCTATTTTTTGACTATTGTTCTGATAAGGTTGAAGTTGGGAAAATTTTAAGCAAGTTTATGCCATGACTCAAACACAGTTTAATAGGCAAGTTAAAAAGGTTTGTAGCTATAATGGCACAGACTTTATTTTCTTGGAAAATTATTTTGTTGAGAATGAAATTATGTTTGAGAATTGTTATGTTGGCACACCTCAACAAAATGGTCAGGTTGAAAGAAAACATCGTCATATTCTCAATGTAACTAGTGTTCTTCATTTTTAGGTCAACCTACATTTAGAGTTTTGGGGGAAATACATATTCACAACTAGGTATCTCATTAATAGAACCCCTCACTTCTCTTCATAATGGGAAAACATCTTATGAGATTTTATATGGGGGACCTCCTTCACATACTCATTTTAAGGTTTTTGGGTGTCTTTGTTTTGCCTTTAAAATGTCGTGGAATTGGAATAAATTTAATTTTCGCAATTGCAAATGCATGTTTGTTTGGTATCCTCATAAGAAAAAGGTTGGAGATTATATGATCTTGAGAATGATGACTGCTTCACCTCATGGGATGTTTTTTTTTCCTATTAGCAACATTTTCCTTTTAGGGATTCTCCAACTCCATTTTTTGATTTGGATGCATCTTTGGTTTCCCCTCATTCTTCTATCTCACTACAAGAAAAATGTAAATTAGTGACGAAAAATTAGCAACGGAAACATTTTCGTAGGCAATTAGCGACGGAAATATGCTTTCCGTCGCTAAAATTGAGTGATTTA
>JANJEY010000008.1:15374-31697 GCA_024703695.1 Erythroxylum cataractarum
TAACTCTCAAACATGTTGAATTTTAAATTACCCTACTCCTATTAAACCAAATTTAATTGTAACCAAACTTTGATTAAAGTAAATTCAAGCTGAAGGAAGATAGTTATTGCTAAGCTTACTTTTTGTTTAGAAATTAAAAATTCATTCGTTATAAAAGAGAAGTTACAAAATGGGCGTGAGAGAAACCCTCTTAAAACATTGGTTTCAAACAAATACAAAAAACAGCAACATATCCAGTTCAACATTTAACGACACTTCGTAAACAATTAAGGTAAAACTAACTTACCCTTTATCGAATATTCGCATCATTTCTCGATTTAGAAGGGTGAAGTCGACTCTAGAGACTAGGCGACTGATAGTTTCGACGCTACTCCCACTCAGATCTCTTGTACAAAAAGCTTGACATACGTAACAAACTCAACAACCGAACTCTATAATCATTTAGGGCAAAGGCAATCTGAGTTCATCTTATTGGGACTTGATTTTTCTTAAGGGATTTCAAGGGCTAGCCAGAGAGAAGATCTCATCCACAAAATAGGTACCCAGTTCTAAGATTTTCAAAGCTTCCTTTCTTTTTTCTTCAAACCTCTACTGATTAAACATTAATCCGTTGATGACAGAGATTTGGATGGATAGCATGGATGTTCAAGTAACGCTCAACCCATAAAGGAGAAGATCTTTCATGCCGTTTGTAAAATTTTATATATTAAATAAATGTTATTGGATTATTTAATAATTTTTGACATACTTTAATTTATTGATACATAAATTGAAAAAGAATATATGGAATAAAAGATATTGAAACCTATTATGAGCACTTAAAATTTCAAATATAAGAATTTAAATCTTTTTATTGTCTCTAGTTAATTTATCAATACTATAAATTAAATTTCTTAGAACATCACATATAAAATGATAAGAGATACTTAGGTTATTAGTTAATTAAATAATTGTGACAGGTCTGTAGATGATTCCTCAAACCATTAATGAAACATTAAGAGTGTAATTATCATTCTGCAAATCGGACTTGTACTTTCTTGTTCATTGATCAGTCTGCAAATCGGACTTACTGTCATGTAAAACGAGACAGAAAGGCTTCTGTTATGTTCGAGTACAATATGGTTACGATGGGTCATTGTTAGCCTTCTTAACTCTATATTGTAGAGTCGTTCTTGGTTGGTTTCTGTAGTTGTCTCCATTGTTAGCCATCCGACTAAATAAATAAATAAATAAGTTATTAATATTAAATTAGATTATAAATAATACAATTGATAATAAAAGTTATTTTGTTTAATTTTTAACTCTTCGATTTAATTTAGTTTAATAATTTTTGTTGTTAAAAATAAATTAATTTATTAATTAATCGGTTAATTTTTGTAAATTAATTGATTTTTATAATTCAATATAAACTGATTAAATAGTTATCTTTTACAATTAAATCCTAAATTTTTTAAAGATAGTATAAATTTATAAATTATTTAATATTAATTGCTTTTATAACTATCTAATTCTAATTGAATCTTTTAATTCTTAAAAATATTATTTTACAGTGATAATTGACTTATGTAAAGTATAAACCCAATAGAATTATATATTTGCATTAAATAGAGACATGTTACAAAATAAGATATCTCATTATTTCATGCAATGATTATATATATTGAACTAACTACAAAGAATATTTGTTTGTAGAAATTCATATATCGAACACTTGTCGCTATACTTTTCGGCAGGGGCGGATCTACAATGGAGGTAAGTGAGGGCGCTTGCCCCTATTACCTCCAACAAATTTTCTACAAAAAAATTATTATTTTAAGTTTTGCCTCTATTAAAAAAAATAAAATTTCACTTTTATTAAAATTTTGCCTTCGTTAAAAATAAAAATTTGTCCTTGATAAAATTTTGCCCCCACTTTAAAATTTTTTTAGATCCGCCCCTACTTTTCGGTCCACCTTTACGAGCTGCTCGTACCTTCAACAAAATGATTTTGATATCAAAATCGGTAAGAAAAAAATGTGACAACTCAGTTTTTCATAATAAAAAGATATAAAAGTAAAATGAATCACATAAAAAATGTAACTCGATATTTGAAAATATTAAATTAAGACATAATTTTTCTAATGTTTTTATCAAAATATCTTGCTAAATTATTTGTTACAATAAATTATAAAGGTAGAATTGTTCAGGCAAAAGAAGACAGAATGGAGGAACAGACAATCTCCTAAGGCCTGTTAACAGTGATTGAGAAAGACATCATCCCTGTACATTCTTTTATTGATATGACTGAACAATGACATAATCGACAGCTGCCCGAAGAAGAAACTTTTGTTGACAAGTGGCCAGGACAGGATTTTATCAATCAAAACACGTCTCAGTGACACGTTTGGGTTATATAATCAAATGAAATATAACGTAAGTGGTTGACGTAGATGACACGTATTTTCGTCGCTTAATTAAGAGGTTGAGAATTTAACTATTAAAAATGTAACAAACTCTTAGGCTAACGGTAGTTCTCCTTGATTTAAGATGTTTCCACCGTTGATGAATTAGTACCGGACTAATCCTTTAAAAAAATAAAATGAAATATAATATAATGTATAATTTTTAAAAAAATATTTATTTATTGAAATAAATGATTACAATTTAGAGTGTTTAATAAAAAAACCAGGTGGCATGTCCCAATTAAACCTATTGAAATATCTAATGGCTGATATAAATAACAGGTGGTTATCATATTTACATGTTTTGGAATTCATTTAAACGTAAAGAATTGAAAACACATGCTGTTATTTTACATTTTTTCAGTATGCTCTTAACTCATTGATGTTAGTTCTTGTTCTATAAAATCTCTGCACCAACTGAGACAATATCGTTTAAGAAAAAGTTTTATAACGAAACATAATAAAATGAGATAAAGGAGGAGTGATTTTATATTACATTTCGTTATATCCTAAATAGTGAAAATGAAAAACTTTTGAATTGGAAAGTTTAGGATGAAATGTAAAATGATAAATAACTTTACACTATATTACATTATAAATACTATATCTAAACAACATATCACTATATTACATTATAAACCCTTCCATCATTCTCAAACAATAATTTTTTAACATTACAATTATTTACGTTCTATTCTATTATAAAATGTTCCGTTTCAACCTATTCAAAAAAATTTATATTCAACCAAAGATAACATAAAGTTCTCAACTCGTTCCATATCTCTCTTTGTCGACAGAATTATCTTCAATTACATTAAATTTCTACGTGTAGGTATAATTGATTATCGACTAGAGAAATATCTTCAATTGGAGTAAGGACTTCCTAATTTTTAAAAAAGTACTCAATTCTTATATTTAATTTGGTCAGTAATTTATCTAAAAAATATATTTTTAATGTGTATTAAATCATAATAAGTGAAAATTACACATATTTATGGTGAAATTGATGCTTCCAAAAAGTTGCTCCAAGAAAAATTTCCAAGAGACAAGTGGAGATTAAAGAGCTAGACAGGAAGACTTATCACTCAATCAAGGAGCAAACATACCTTATCTTCTTGTTAGTTATCGATATATTAACCACTAAATTCGTGTCTCATCCAACACGTCTCAATAATTCATTCAAACCGGCCCATCCCTTCTCGTCATTGATCGTTACAAGTGTTTTGTAACTTGACGTAACTGAATTAGGGTGATCACATAACCCTCTAAAGTCTAAACATCCATAATTGTTATGTCAAATTCACCTTTATGACGTAGAATTCACAAACTTGTACTTTAGAGGCTCTGTTGCATTATGATATGCCCAAATAGTTCTTTAAATCTTCACAAATTTTGAAGCTGTAAGGAACATGTGTGCTTACTGCTTGATGATCCATGTAAATACGTGAAAAAAGTGAGATACTTTACGATATTATTCCAAAAAGAAATCAAAGTGCATCAAGACTCTAATCAGCTGAAGTTTAAAAATTTTTGACAGACCCTCCGTTTCAAAACACAGATAAGACTCTGATGGACAAAAGTTTGAAAATACAAGACTCTAATCAACCAAAGAAAGTACAAATTTTCTCGAGGGTAAGAATTTAAAAGTTGGATTAAAAACCAATTCGAATCAGCTGATAAGAGTGGAGAATACGACCTAAACGTACCACTTTCCCATCTTAAAATGACTCCAAAGTCTGTTTAATCTCTAGAAGATAAGGCAAGTCTTATTCTTTATACTTTCTGAAATGTAAAGACTAGTTCTTTTCGTGTCTGTCTTGTTTCTCCTTTCGGCCATGTTTATGTGAACAAAACTTAAAGACCCTACTAGGCTTTTCGTATCTGTCTTTGTTCTCCTTTCGGCCATGCTTATGTGAACAAAACTTAAAGACCCTTTTGCTCTTTTTAACATCAGAAGGATCATATCATTTGAACACTCGGGCTATTAGCTCCAACTTCTCTTAAATAAAATCAAAACCAAAAACTCATCCTTAAAGGGCAATGTTAAGCACAATTAGTAAAAAATTACCTGTGATACTAAACAACTGATAAAGAAAAATTATAACATAGTTAAATATGTTTTATGTTCGAGTCACAATTGAAGACTACTACTCACTCTTAGGGATTAAATATGCATGTTGAAACCCATAAAATACACTTAACATGATTCTATTCAATTAGGCATTCTAACCATTTCTTAGTGCAAAATTTGGAAAACTAATTGGACTAGTTGTCTACATCCAACTCTCAAAGCTGTAAGTACAGGAAAGTACACTTTCTTCCCCGAAGAGAAATTGTTTGCATCGAAAGAAATATGTACAGAACATTGAGGTGCAAATTTACATGTATTGGCTGAGACTAGAGAAAAAGAAAAATTGACGCAGAAATGTTCGAGAGAGACGAGAATAGTTTAACTATAGTAAAACCAAAGGAAAAAAAGAGACAAGAAAACAAAATTGAAAGGGGAGAAAGTCACCAAGTCCTGCTAGAAGACATATCCAGTGAAGGGGTATGTTACACGTTGCTTATCACAGAGCATTATTGTGCCGAGAATCCATAATCCTGCACCAAAGGCCATAAGAATCGTACAAAGTACCTGTTAAAGAGTTAACTATTGGGTGGAACTACTCCACTAGGTAAATTCTGTAAAGTTTTTAAGGCTAATTACATTCATCGTCTTGTTATTTGCTCTTTTTTTATATTTCTATTCTCGTGTTTTAAAAAATATTATTTATTTTTTTGTGACACTGTTTAATTATTACACAATTTTATTCACATTACCTTAATTTTTCATTCATTTACACTGTTTAATTATTGCACAATTTTATTCATATTACCTTAATTTTTCATTCATTTATAGTTCCAAAATAACATTGTGCTAAATTTAAAAGTTCCACTACACAATTTTGAAGAAGAAGTAAATGGAAAACTAATGAAATATAATGAGTTGTATGATATTTAAACAATATACAATGCTATAAGAGATAAGTGATAATTTTCAAAATATGAATATTGAAATGAAAAAGAAGTCCAATCACAGGGAGTCCTAATATATTTTAACTTAAGATGTCACCAAATTCAGGCTATATTCTTTTTATCTAACTTTATATTATTCCATACTGTTATAGTAGTGGGCCAATCCCATAAAATATAAAACTTCCTCCGTCAGAATTTGTAGGTGGCATTGTGGTTACTTGAATAGGAAGAACTACTGAGATTAAGAGTTTACCTTGCAGGAAATATTAACCTCGAGATTTGCAGTAAGTGGTGCACTTTGTACTGCTAACTAGGTTACTGGTTAATCTACTGGATGAATATACATTCCTCGACCATTGTTAAGAGCCCTACTAACCAACAGGTCCAACACCCTTTTGTTGCCTCAACTCTGCTCGAGGGAACTCGCGTTTACTTCACCCTGCTCCTCTCTGCTGATTTTTGCAACAAAGGAGCAGCCTCCTTGAGAGGAGCAGTGTCTTTTGATTTATCATTTTCGGTTGCTTTCTTTGTTTCCATCTCATATTGCTTGCAGTTTTCCTCATGTGCTTTATTGAACAATCTCATAAAATTGAGAAGAGTTGAAACAACTGTAGAAGTATTTTAAATTAGTTTTGTAAGAAAAAAGGAGAATAAGGTGCATTACAACCAACATTACCTTGTTCGAAGGGACAGCGAGCTGGATCTTCTCCAAAATAAACAATCAATGCATCAACATTTCTACCCTGCGACAACATTAAGGTCAATGTGAAGTATAGTCTAATATGATGAAGAAACAAAGAGTGAACTCCAAGACCTACCACTCCAGAGTATAAAGAAGCTAATGATCTTACTTCAGCTTCAGCATAACACAGAAAATCCTTCAAAATCTACACAACAGGAAGCAAAATTTCAGTTAACTTGTAAGGGAGAGGTACATAAATGAACACAAATATGATGCATATGCACAGAGACGTAAAGAGTAAGAGTGGAGCAGCAGTCATCCAACAAATCCATAAGCACATAAGGGACTAAGTCATAGCTCATGTGTATACTACAGATCCATATACACAAAAGGACCACACTATCGAGCAACAAGAATTAAATTGCCCAACAAGCATGCATGATAGAGACAACATAGCCAACAGAAACAATAATAAGCAGATTTCTTTCACGATTATAAATGAGAAAAACAACATATACCTTGCAGAAGTTTTCTGATATAGGACCATCATTTTCAGAATTTGTAAGTTCCTGTACAACTTTTTCTAATCCTTTGCTTATCGCTTGCATCTCCTCCGCCAGAAACTTCAGTTGTATCTATAAGGAAACGTAATTTAGGACAAAATTTGCGTCTATTTTTTGATTACCACAATCACAATGTTAATACCTTTGATGATGGTGTCAAACTGGAAAGGTCATTTGAAAAATCTAGAAGCTCCGGTAATTTTTCAAAAAGCACCTACAACATATCAAACAGAACGGGATAATTGAAAACATCTTAATGTGAAAGTAACATTCTGTAGTTATATGAGGCTTGACTCAACTGCATACATATGTATGTATACTTATGGTCTTGAAGGATATAATGAACCGCTTTTTGGTTATATAATGGGGCTAACCACTCCATCTCAAGTGAGATTCTGAAACTAGAACCTCCCTTAGGAGAGGTACCAATCACTAGGCTACTCCCTCAACCTCAATTGTTTCCTATATGTCCATCCTGTTTGTCACATACTTTATTGGGCGTATTTTGGACTTGGCATATGTGAATCCAGATACCTAAGCAAGATATGCAGATTTCATGCACTCTGTACCTTACAAAGATAATGCATTAGAGTCATCTTGTTGTTCCTTGCCCGTGTATCAGTCAATTTTAGAAGACTGTCCAGTCTAAATCCAATAGCAGATCCTAAAAACAATAGAGAGACACAAAGAGATCGAATTGGTTAAAAAAATGAAGTTGAGTTTATAAGAAGAAATGTGGATCAAGTGAAATAAATGCTAGAAGGGTCCACCTTATTATACCCTAATCCATACTGAATCCTACATCGATAGAGGACACCTTAAACAAAACCTATTTTAGTTCAACTTCTCATAAGGAAAAAAGAAAATTATATAAGAAAATAGAGTACAAGAAACTATGGAAGAAAACAGCACACCGAGACAAGCTATTAAAGAAAATACTAAGAGACTAACCCCCTAACAGTGAAAATACATGTCAACACTTAAGCTAGTCCTAATATCCATTGGAGGACAGAGCACTTAGAAGCATTGTTTATAAAATATGTACAAAAAAAATTGGTTTTGAACTTTAATTGCGTTATGTATAAGCGAATATATAAGAAAAGTATTCTGATGCAGTACTGTTTTTCAACAGAGCACTTAGGAGTACTGTTTATAAACATGTATCAAAAAAATTGGTTCTGTAACTTTGATTCATTGTGTATAAAAGAATATACAAGAAAAGTATTTCGACCCAGTACTGTTTTTCACTTACCCCTAGCAGTTCCTTGGTTCAAAGCATTTCCAAGTGAAAGAATAGTCTGCATAATTCTCTTCAATTTGGCAGAATTCCTGATCTGATGAGAA
Source organism: Erythroxylum cataractarum (assembly GCA_024703695.1). NCBI lineage: Eukaryota > Viridiplantae > Streptophyta > Magnoliopsida > Malpighiales > Erythroxylaceae > Erythroxylum > Erythroxylum cataractarum. Next base: position 23,420 of record JANJEY010000008.1, read on the forward strand.
GAGCAAACTTAAAAATCAAATTTTATGTCATTGCCAAAACAAAAGGAAGAAAAGAAATACACACACACTCTCAAGAGCAGACATATGACTTGCCTCTTCTGCAGAGGAATTCACAACATTCAGGCTGTTTCTAAGGTCAGAAACCTAAAAAGAAAACTCAAGGGTTTAAATATTTAATTTTCACATAACTCAGAATAGTTAGCAAAGGCAAATCAAGAAGCATGTTCTAACCTGAGAATGAAACTGCATCTTAAATGCAAAAACTCTGAGCTTCGATTCTACTCTTGGTACTTTCATCAACTCCAAGAAGAACTGAAAAAAAAAACAACCTAAGCCAATTATAGAGCCATACGGATCACAATATGCAATGGAATTTAACTACATGAGAAATCATGCTGATGATTGATGCATACAATACTTATCTACAAGGCGTGAACATAAATTGTCATATCAAGCTCATTTTACATATCAATTTCATCCACTTTACCAGTTTGGGGCTGTGATGTGTACAAATATGCTCCAATTAAAACAAACACACACCTAAATTTTCATACCTTCACTATGAGCCATAGGATAAGCTCCTTAACACTAGTTGGACTATGTTAACTATAGCCCTCAACTGACTAGGTAGTTGCAGGCTTATAGCCAGTTAAGTAGAAGTTATTTCAGAAAAGACTTGCTATATTTTAGAATAACAACAAATCCTCATGTAATATTAAATCAATAAAGATATAAAAAGAAAAAGTAACTTGTTCAGAATACCAACAACCTGTTGCCTATGTGGTCAAAATTGTACATTACCTATACCATTAACTACACATTAGTCCAGTAGCTCATTTTTGGAGCATAACAAGTTTTCATGTTTTAGTAATCCTTTTTGAAAGTGTCAAGTCCATAGGAATACGATTCATCTTCCTCCTATTTGTATTTAGATTTAGATTATAGAACATATCACTCTTAAGACACAAAATGATCATGAATGAAATACTTTTATAACAGAAATATCACAAAGTTGAAGTTTAATAATACAAACCTGTTCACATTTGCCTAGTTTTTCCTTTTCACCAGTGTACCCCTGCATATATAAAGGAAGCATAACCATAAGTCTCCAAAGAAAAGGTATGACCTTGATTATCTAAACTAGTTAATAAAATCCTAATATCATTTCATAATCAAAGAAAACTATTCAGCTCAAAAATTAGAGAAGATAGAGTACTTGTTGAATTTAAAAACAATTTACCTTTAGAAGCTCCATCTCTTCTTTTGTCGGACAAAACTTTATAAGGTTTTCAACTTGATCAATATCTAATGCTGAATCCTCAAGACTAAGGACCGAACCCTGTAGTATAAAAAAATATTTAGGAACTTTTCTTTCATGATTGTAAGGATCTATAATTTAGAACATACAAAATTTTTAAAAAATGCGCAATTTTCTTAGAACAGTTATATAATGCAGTTCCAGCATAAAATGTAACATACAACTAAATTAAATGCCCAAAAATCTGTAAATTTGTCTTCCCATTGAGGAAGGTACCTGAGAAGATAAGAAACTCTAATAATGAGGAGAGATCTATACTTCAATGACATAATTCATAGTTCTCATGGCAATAATGATTTGATCCCAAAATTTAGACGAGTACTTGATTCTTGATTTTTGTTTGTATAGTAAATTCTCTCTCTTCAGTAGTGTTTATTTAATTAACCATCTGTGCAGTTGTTGAGTCTTGTATTGCTGCAACTGCCGAGTCAAAACAATTTCTTTAAGAGCAAATTAAATATTCTTGCTATCAGAATAATCGACGACTTTTATATCATAAGTCCACCCTTTAGCCCTGAAAGAATAAATCTCAAGGGTAGAAATCCCCGGGACGTTTATTTTTATAAACCATAAAAGCCTTTCAGGCAGTTTGATATCTCTTTCACAAGCTTTTCTAACTACCCCTTTTTCATTTGCTCTATAACAGCATAGCTTATAGAATTCTTGTAGATGTAAGTGAAGAAGCCATAGGTGAGAAATGCAAGACAAGTTGAAATACTATGATCATTTAGGACAAAGAGTATGTAGCAGATTGGTTGACATTGAGGAAACTTCAATATCAAACAAAAATATGAAGCTGCATGATTCACAGTGATGATCCTAGACAGACCTATTTTTTCCTAGCTGACTAATATAGTAAAAAGGATAAACAAAGCTCAGTTTTTTACTGAATGAACTTGTGAATACCTAAGATGAACATGTTGAAAGAGAACTTGCTAGCAATATTTCTCACTTACCATTAGCTCATGCAATGGAACTTTCACTTTTGAAAGCATGATTTCACAATTATAAGCGCGTCTGTGGTCAATCTGCAAGAGAAATACTTATTCTAATTAAAAGAATGCACATCTAAGAGCTGAGTTGCATTTTAACTTCAATAATTTGTAGCAGAAGACACGGCAACAGTGATATTGACTTGAAATATATTGTCAATTCAAACTCATTAAGCTGTGATGCTTTAAATATTTTTTAATGTTTTATAGTAAACTTAGGGATGTTGAAAATGCTAGCCATCTTATCAGAGCATGCCAGCACAGCATTAAATTCACAATGATTACACAAATAACTACCAGTTGCACTTTATCAGCCTTAGGCCCGCGTGAACTACGAGTACTTGACTTTCCTCCATGATCTGAATTTGGAACAACTGCTGAGAAAAGACTCTCCAACTCTGACATGTCAATTTCTGGAGCCCTATGTATATGTGGTCACATGAAAGCGCAAGAGTTAAAACAATGCAGAAAGAAATGTGAAAGAAACCCAAGATTACCATTCACAAAGCAGCACATACTTGGAGGCATCACCAGATTTTTGTGCCTCAGCCCATAAACTTCCTTGCACAGCTCTTGTCAACTTCAACCAATGCAAAGGCTTCAGTTTTTTTGCCTGATTAGCCTTTGAAGTTATTGTACGGTTTAAGCGTCCCTTGGGAGTGGAGGGAGGATTGACTGGTGGGGCAGGAGATGGAGGTGCAGGTGATGGAGGCACAGGAGCAGATCCAGAAGATGAGTTTAAAGTGCCTTTACCAGAAGGAACAGGAGGAGGGGGAGCAGAAGGAATGGGAGGAGGGGATGCACAAGGAACACGAGAGGAATTAGATGATGAAGTGAGGGGAGGTGGAGGTGGAGGAGGCACTGGGGATGAAGTGTTACCAGTGCATTTGCTTGTATGAAGAGGTGGGGGTGGAGGAGGAGGAGGACCAACTCCACTAACATGATTCACTTCCAAAGGAGGTGCTCGAGGAGGTGGAGGAGGTGCTGGAGGTCCAGCTTTACTAGTTAAATTCTCCTTCAGAGTTGAAGTTGAAGGAGCAGGTGGAGGAGGTGGAGGAGGAGGAGGAGCTGCAGGTGCTGTTGGATGACCAGCTTTAACTTTTATATTTTCGTTCATCGATGAAGTTGGTGGTGGAGGAGGTAGTGGTGGTGGTGGAGGAGGAGGAGATGCAGGAGGATGTGCATTTACAAGAGGAGGAGGAGGTGGTGGTGGTCGTGGAGATGTGGAAGGAGCTGCATTTGCGAGAAGAGGAGGAGGAGGAGGAGGAGGAGGAGGTGAAGGTGGAGTTGCAGGAGGAGGAGGTGATGATGGCGACAGAATATGACAAGGTGGTGGCGGTGGAAGAGGAATATTTCTGGTAGCATCGGTCATAGCAGGAGCCAGTGCAGGTGCTTTAGGTTTTACATGTCCAGTTTCAGATAAAATTGCCATGGCTTGACCAAAGGCAAGCTTAGATGTTGTCATTTGACTATCCTCAGCACTTCCATTTGAGGCTTCATTATATGGCAGAGGTCTAACAAACATATTTGAGGGAACATGAGCATCTCCATGCTCTGGAACCTTATCCAAAATAGCATCTATAGACGATTTTCGCAAGTGCATAGAATCAATCTTGTCTAGGGAAGACATGAGACTCTTCATGTTGCTATCCAAGCTTAAGCGCCTCCTTCTCTCCTGATGATTTCTTGGGCTTGCTTGCTGACTCCGAGGGCTAGGTATCACACCCAGTTGAAAATCCATCTCATGGACGATATTTGATGCACTAATTTGTTGGAGCACATTAAGTGCAACATCTGAATTAGGATCTAACCAGTCAACTGAACTAAAGATCTCATGAACTTTAGCAAATGCCTCCACCGGCAAGCCTTCTTTCTCCTCAAAGCCGGAAAAATCTAATGGCAAAATGGAAGCAGTAGCATCCACTTCTGAGAAAAGAACCTTAAACCCAAGAATACGCTTCATGTTAGAAGGAATCACAAAATAGCAAGGACAAAGTACAACTGTGGCAAGGAATATACCTCAGCTCTGAAGTCCTTTGGAAATTGATCCTTAGCATCCCAGAATGTGTCAATATCATCACGGTTAAGCATTAGAATGTTTGACCTAATAAAAGCTGTGTTAAACACAACTCGAAACATCATTTGTTCACGCTCCATGTCATCATGTAAGCTGATGCACTCAAGTACAACATCACCTTGGATATGGCAATTGATATCTATTTTGACTAATTCACACTCATTCTGCAATAGATAGAAAATTTTGAAACTGAGGACAGTAAAATTATAGGTATCGAAAACGGAATGATAATAAGCAGAAACTTGACACTAGAAAGAAAATTGAACGTTGCAGCAAGGGATAATGGATAAATAATCTCTGAGAGGCTTTAGAGTCAGCAGAATAAGACAAACAGGAAAAGGATAAAGAAAAAGAAGACAAGAAAAAACCTTTAATCTAAATAACTCTTTTTCTTCCTATATGGACCCACTGTTCTTTTAACATAAGACAAAACGGCATAAAGCAATCATAATCGTTGTTTTTCTGATTCATGAGATGTATAACCTTGTGGTTGCAGTAAACTACCTCGTAAATAACAAGCCCCATACGAAATTATTCCAAGGACATTGAACAGCTTTCACCAAAGAGTGATGAAAGACAAGGACATGTAAATCAAGAGTTAATAACGAAAAATAAGATTCTTCCTACTATTAAAATGAAAAAAACAGAGAGTTTGCAAGAACAAAAATAGCATAACTAAAGGAATGGTGCTAAATTACAAGTTAATTGCTTATGTGACAAAGAAACTACAGGATACCTGCTTATAAGCCCGAACATTTTTGCCCTTCTTTGGGGTTATGTAAAGAATTTTTGTATTTCGGTCTGAAACAAGGAAGGGATCCTGTCCATAAATCCGAAATAGTGGACGGCAACCCCCCACTCCATCAAAATTAGGGATGCTTCTTAAGATAACACAATCCAAGGTAAGAGCTCTATCTAATGGTGGCCATTCTGAGGTCACCTTCCTTCTTGATACATACTGTAAGTACCTCAGCTGAGAAGGAACAGGATTCATTGGCGACAATAACTGCAAAAGCTCACGAGGAGCTTGCCTATAGATCATGTCCAAGGTCTTCTGCTCTCCACTGTATTGTTTCCTATAAATCAGCAGTGCAGCCAACATGAAAGCAAGAACTGGCCAACCACCCCGTTCACAATGCATTAGCAACAAATTTTGCTGCCCAAGCGACAGCCAACTTTCACCTGATCTCAGAAAATGGTGGATTACCTCCATTTTGAGCAACGGGCAGCCTTCATAGTGTCTAGGATACTCCATTACTGTCATATCATGATCGGACAACACTTCAGCAATATTGCTCTGTCTATCTCCCTCACGGAAATTGAATGCCAAGAATGATGCATCGGGGAAATGCTCCTTAAGTTGACCAACTATTCCACTAATGTAGCTTTTATAATTTTGCCCTTGCCAACCATCAATAGTGAAGCAGCAATCGAAGACTGCAATTTTCACAACAAAGCCCTAAAGTCAGTGAACAACCTAATCCACCTCAAATTTCACCCAAATGGCTATTACAACTTTGATGTTCCAGATTACCTCAGATTATGAAATCAGACAGTGGTAAAACTAACAAAGCAATATGAAAATCAAATGTCCTGTGATTCAAAGTATAACCAAAACAAGCAATTACTTATCTTAAACTAAATAGTCTCAAAATACTAAAAGCAACAAAAAAAATTGCAACAACTCCAAAATCCATCAAACTCCAATCTCTCCCGCCATTTCCACGCACATTATAATCCGATTCTATTCAAAACTTTCACATGGTCACTCTCACAACACCAACAAGAACAACAACCAAACGGTAACAAAAAATTATTAAGGAAAAAAAAACGACCATAACGTGCGAATAAAACAGAACGGAACCAAAACGAATAGCACACGAACCATAAACTCTCTCGCAGATCTCAAGAAGACCATCGGGAGGCTTCCTGTAGAAAAGTTTCCGAAACAACGCCATGTTGTATCACGCCAGGCTTCCTTCCCTCCGTCTCTCTCTACCTTCCTCAAATCCGCTTCACAGCACCCAAAAACCCCAGCAATTGCATTCAAATCCAGAGCTGATAATCGCATAAGCAATCAAATCATATAAGATCACAAGTCTCGGAGGTTGTGATTGCGAATGTTTCGTGTATCGTTTGGCTTTATGAGATCAGTTGGTTTGGTTTCTTCAATTTTTGTTTTTTTTTTTTGGTTTAAGAGTTCCCGATCAGCTGGGCTCAGCAACATTTCGTCGGTGACGTGGACACTATTACTTGCCGCCACGTATACAGTCATTCTTGCACGCGAGCGAGGGTTCCTTGGAACTTCACCGTGTTATCGTTTTCAAAAAACGGAAAATAGAAACCAAAACGGTATGTAATGTTCGTTGACGGTTAAAAAGTTGAAAAACGAAGTGATATTTTCCAACTCTTTAACTCATAATCGATGATTAGATCTTATTAATCTTGATTACTAATCAAAATCATTGGAATTGTCCCCCACCTATTCAAACAAAGTACAAGGTATCCATAATTCCATATTATAATAATAGTTTATAATAATTCAAAGATTTTTAATCTTGTCATCATTTCATAATACTATTTTGATGTTTTTTTGCTAAAAGAATTACCATAAGTCGTGAAACAATTAAGATTATTTTTAATAAAAATTATTTTAAGATGTGAATGCCTTTTGTTTTTATAATATTTATATAACAATCTAGAAACGATTATGTATATAATTTTAATTTTCATAATATGAATAATTCTAAAGTTTTTTAAAATGTTAAATATATTTTTATTATATTATCATTTTGATAAAAATAAAAATAAAATTAATAGTTTTATTAGGTCTAATAATTAGCATTTTATTTTACAATTGCAAACAAATATGTTATAAGATTTAGATAAAAATATCAAATGATATTGGTCTTGACTTAAAAGTTATTTGATTAAGGTTAAATTTAAAGAGTGAAAATATCTAAAATTCACTTAATTTTAATTTAACATAACATTATTTTAAATTTTGATTAAATTAATTTTGAATTATTTGGTTTCATCCTTTTAAATTTAAATTTAATATAACTTTTTCACTTATTAACTTAAGTTAATTCCGATCTTATTTATCAATCATATCTTAAGCTTAGTAGGCTTAGTAATAGAATGGACATAGTAGGGTTTTACGCTTGAGCTTGACCTAAAATTTTTGTTCAAGCTCAAGCTCTAAGACTGATGGTCTAAACCTGAGCCCAAATGAACTTTTTAATTAAAAATTAAAAAGTATTTTTCAAAAAATTTTAAGTTTTTAATTAGACTGGCCAAGACTTAACTATCACCCAATAACTATAAAGTTGGATAGTATATAATCATTAATTAATCATATCGTAACTAATGGTGTAAATGAATCACAATCCCATTTTCTGTTCTACGCCTTCGAAGGTTGGTCGAATTTCATAAATAGACATCTTAGTTAACAAAACCACCTCTTTCCCCTTTCTTTCTTTTTTGTTTTGCAATATCAAGAAGATGAAGCAAAGCCTCGTCAAGAGTCAACAACCATAAATTCACGTTTTAGGCCTAGAATTTATCCCATCTGACAACTAAAAGCTCAAATTGGGACTTAATGTTGGACCTCAAATTTTTAATGAAAATAGAAATATTAAAATGAATTTAAATGAGAAAAAAATTGGTGAGAAAATTATGAATTTAAAAAAATTTGATGAAATTAAGAAAAATTTATGAGAAATGAATTGTTTAATTTTGAGGACTTTGATATTTGAGTGAATTTATATAGATTATGAGAGGAAAGTGGATGAGTTGATTGAAATGAAGTTATATAGCAAGAATTAAAAAGAAAAAGTGTGAAAATTTGAAGGATTTAGAAAGTTTGACTTTTTGGAGAGAGAATGTTTG
>JANJEY010000008.1:43736-67757 GCA_024703695.1 Erythroxylum cataractarum
CTTAATCTCATATAACAATTCACATTCTTGAATTGTCTTTTTCTTTGCACATAAATAATTCACCACAAATTTCTCATCTAATGTCAATTTATACTTCAAAATTTCATGAAAAGTTCGGAGTCCAACAACCTTCTTCCTAGATTTTCATCAGTCTATGAAGTCCATCTAGGTGCTTTCAAGTTATAGTAACAATATTTAGCCTCTTCATCATAGTCTCGTTTAACTGGATAAGTTGAAGAAATCAAATTGTATGATCTTAAATCAAGCTTAGAACTCATTTCTCTATTGTCAAAGATGAAAATTTCAAAAAATTGCACTAAACACAAAACTATAACCAAGCAAACAACAAATTGAATCCTCTAATCAACCTCATTACCTTGAAGAACTACTACTTGAGCTCATTCTTAAGTATTCCCAACTAATGTCTTCAAATTGTAATCCAATCCTCTAATCTACCTTTTCATCTAATACGTAAATTACATTGTTGTAATGTTGATTGTGCACCCACTGATAGATAAATGATGTTTACATAACCGAATTTGTATGCTGCAAAGAATATGCATCTCTTCTATGAATGTCATACTTTATCTTAAACCTAATGGATAGAGATAAACAAAATATGGATAACCACTAAGAAAGGTAAACCAAGTGATATAAATCATATCCTTCATACAATGTGAAGTAGATAAGGAAGAGAAGATTTGATCATATCCTACATACAAATGTATAATAAATTGTACATGAAAACAATTATATTCTACATGCTATTCAGCCCTATAATCAAACCCATTTAAAGAAGATAAAAGTAATTTACCTAAATTACATTGTTAACGAAACTTTCCATACAAAGGGAAAAAGGGGAAAGGAATAAAGTGAAGATTCAGACACTATAAATTATATACATAAATTAAAAGGAGCTTGAGTTATTACCTACTTGGGTCTTCAATCAAAGCATATGTATGTTTCGAATCTCTAAAAACCCAACCACCCATTCACCTCCAACTTCAAGAGAGAAAGTTCACATTACTGGAAGGTGGATCCTTGATTATGCATGAAGTGATGATGCGTGTACGGATTGGAGTGAAGGCACGAGCGAGAGAAGAGAGACAAAGTGAAAACACATGTTGAAAATAATTGTTGATTTAGTATTGAAGAGTAAAATTTTGAAATTAAAAAAAAATTGTTTTATGAAAATCCACCTTAACATATACATATGTTCTTAACGTAGCATCTAAAGACTAATTGGCCTACATGTAATGGTGCAAGTAGACACGTTCTAATTTTCGACCAAAAAAACCTTAAATTGACCAGACTCATAAAATTTAGACCTTTGTTAAGCAAGTTACAAGTTTAAGTCCTAAATTAATTAAACTAAAAAATATTAGGCCCCAATTTGGACTTTTAGCGTCATTTGAATAATACTTACTAGGAAAGTAGACCGTCAATCTTAAAATCTTTTCAAGTTTAGATGGAATCTTAATATTCAAATTAATTAGATTCAATTTTTTTGACTTTTAATACTATAAAATATGTTGAGTAATTTAGTATTTATAAATTTAATTTAATCTTTTAACCTTTTAATTGATATCTCAAAAGAGAATTTGATGTGTGTTGCAACTTGCAAGTAACAAAAGAGTTTTGAGTTGCAAAGAAAAGATTTGGTTCGTCTTCCATAGTCAAGCAAGCAAGAAAATACAGCAGGGCCAATCTTTGATATATTTCTGTTACATCGGTGGATGATTATATACATTCTCCAATGGAGTTGCCTATTTCAGACTTCAAGTAGACTTTGTGAAAATATTCCAAAATGTGCTAAAATTCTATGCATAGAATAACTCCTGTAGTTCTTCTTCTGTCTCCTGCAAACTTGAATCTCAGACTTTGGCATGTACAAGTAAAAACCAGAACAACCATGAAGGCCAAGACTTTGAATCAGACAATCGGTGGAGGCGAAGTCTCCCATATATCAAACACATTCTCCTCGCTATGAAGAGCAAACAACCGATCACCGCCAATCGAGAAATCACAGATTGAGCCTCCATGAGTACGTCGAAGCCTGGAGGTCAGGACCCAATCAGGACCACAGAACACAGATATACAGTCATCCATGGAGGAAAACAACTGTCCTTCATGCAATGCCAATTTGGGATAACAAGGTTCATCAGGCATCTTCCCTTTCATCAACCTACCCCTCGAACTCCTCCATCTCACACTCCCCATATTCATCCTCAAATCCATGAACCCCAAGTCCTCGTACTCATTCACCACACATATGGCTTGGCTACTCTCCATGGCTATTGCATCACGCACTCGCTTATCGTCCATTGTAACTGGAACTCCAATGTCAGACCAAGACCAAGCCATCTTTTTGGCCCTGAAATCTAACAAACTGATGTAACAATTGTCCTTCCTCGGAAACAGAGTAGCCACCAGCAAACAGTTGGCATCATTCAGCCATTGTAATCTGTCAGCATCTCCGAGAGACCAACCAGGGCTCTCGTAGAAGAAATCTATCTGCTTTCCGGTGATTTGATCCCACATACCAATACCATACTCATTACTCCTCCCTTTACAACTACTGAAAATCTTATGATCACACGTAGTACTCAACGCCCCAGCTGTGAAGCTCTTAACTTGATTCTCGTGCCAAACTTGAAACTTGTTCCTCAACTCGCCGGTTCTCCTATTAAACAACCCCAATCCTCCATCTCCACGGCCCAACCTCTCGTAAGCACTAATAATCAGATTCTCAGAATCAACCCAAGCTGCATCATTCACTCTTTGATAATCAAGATTGATTGGTGGATGCTCTTCCATCATCCAATCATAAACATGTACCAAACTGCCATGTGCTACGCAGCATCCTCCATCAGGTCCCGCACGAATTGCGGTCCCATCTCCTGGTGCACGACCTGTAACAGACTTGCAATGGCGAAGTATGTTGCCATCAAATGGACCCCATTTCGCCGACCTTACGTGGTCCAATAGACCGTAAAATGAGGCCTCTCGATATAGAAGCCTTTCAGGGACGTGAGCAGGGATATGGAAATCACCTGTACGTAGAATATCGATAAGGACGCTGAAACAATCTGAGTTTCGATCAATGAAGAATTCATTGTTTAGATTGGAGTCGTTATGGAGCTGTTTTAAGTTCCAGTTTTCGTCGAACAAGGCACCAAAAAAGGAATTCCGACCAGCGTGAGCTAAGGTTGTGGAAGTTGTTTCGAAGATTCTGCCTCCTACATTGAACCTAATTCTGTCTCTGGGAACTTTCATGGTGGACTATCGAGGATTCGAGGGTATTTGGGAATTCAAGAGTAGAGGAAACAAGGGATGTATTATATTGAGAATTTTTTGCTAGAAACAAGGCAGAAAGTGAATTTTTGTTTGAAAGTGCAGAAAGGAGTCCCAGAAAAAAGAGAAAAAAAATCGAATGTCCTGTAAAGTTTGAGGAAATTCCGTGAATGTGTTAATATGGTTGAAAATCACTAGCTACCATTAACGAACACAGGGGATGTAAACAAGGAGCAAAGCAGAGATGGCAGAGCCAAAACCCACAAGAACATGAAGGAAAATTCCTGTTTTTTTTGGTTTAAAACTAACGGAGCAGAAAACAGGGGACACCGATCAAACCACGACGAATTTGAATAAAAGATTATAATTTGAGATCCGGGTATTGAAGGGATGAGATTTTTGGAGACGCGTTTTGCAGTTTTTGGAAATTGGTTGAATCCCAGATAGGTGAAGTGGATCTTTCAGATTTCAAAAACATCAACTTTCACATTTTTCTCTCAAACTCTCTTACGGTGCTTTCTCCCTGTTTCTCTCTCTTCTCGCGCGTCTTGTTGCCCTCCACCTGACGCTGGACCAGACAATAGTTGGAGCTTTATAACGAGGTTTTGTTACCGTTAAAACCGCAAGATATGGATTTGGTGATCGTCGACTAGAGGTTGCTACAACGGAAGTGAGTCGTGGTGGTTTGTTTGGATTAATAATGGCGGCCATGTGACTAAAAATTCTTCGTTGAATTGTTCAATAGATTCTTCTTCAAGTCAACTGTCTCCGTCCAAGAGAAAAAAGGAAGAGCTTGAGAGAGACACGTGTTCATTTTATTTTCAAATAAAAGAATTATTTTTATTATATAATAATTCTTAATCTTCATCAATTATTATTATTATTAATTAACACATGTTATATTATTCTAGCAGAATTTATAATTTATAAAGATGTAACTATATTATTTTCTCTTAATATTTACTTTAAATTATATTTTTGTCATATAAAATTGTTCGTAATATACGATTTTGGTTATTTTTATTAAGATTTATCGTAATTAACATGTTATATAATTATCGTAATGAATGTGGACCAATTTAATAAGATATAAATATTATTTAAAATATTAAATTATAGAAAATTTTTGAAATTTTTAAAAGTTTACTTTAACTTTATCTTTTATTAAAAAAATCGAGTTTTTAATCCTATCAAGTTAGACCATCATAGGAAGTTTAAAACTTTTTAAACAAAATAATGTTTTTTATAATTTAAAAATTCATTGAAGAGAAAATAATGTTTAGTTTAAAACATTAGAGAGGGACTCTCCCACGAGAAAATCAAAACGACATGGTTAAAATACTACAGGATACTAAAAACGGCGACGTTGGGTCCACTGCTGAGGCGACATCGTATATGTAGATACCTTTTATAGCAACTTCAAAAGATTACTCAATTTATCAAATATGGTTGGGGAGCGCAGTTTAGCATTTTCATCTCTTAATTAAAGGTTTTAAGTTCGAGCCTTGATAATGAAAAAATATGTTTGATTATCACTTTACTCCTTACGAATTGACTCAGTACGAGCGGAGATTAGTCTGAGTATGGATAGTTTAAAGACATCTTTTTAAAGTTGAGACCCTCCTAAAATATCTCGTGACTAAACCAAAAAAAAAAAGATTACCCAATTAAAATTGAAGTTTTATGCAGAGGTCCTATCGCGACATTAGGCAAGTAACTCTGTTCAACCCAGATAAGAGATCAAATTAATTTAAATAAAATGATGTTGTTTTAAATAAATTGATAGTATTTTTAATTTTTAAAAATATTTAATTAAAATTTATTTCCAACTTGATTGAGTTTTAACCAATTAAGTCTAATCGAAATCAAACTTAAATTTAAAAGTTAAATTGAACTCATAACAGACTTAAACTCAAACACAAAATTTCGAACGAAGTTTTAATTTATGTGGAATCAGAGTAATTATAAAATATAATTTAAAATTATATATTTTCTATTTTACTTTGCTTTAAATGATTGCTAACTATTGGTTGGAATTTATTTTTGAAAAATTTAAAAAGCTAAATGTTATAATATTTTAAATATAAATAATTTTAATTAGATCTTGAATTTTATTCTTTTTAAAATATAAACTTAAGTTTAATTTAAAATTTAATAAATTTAAATTTTCTATTAAATTGTTAAAATTTATTAATTGCTTGCTCTGATGTAAATCAATTCTTATATCATCTCAAGGTCATTCGTATCTCGCACCGCAAGAGTGACTAAGCACCTAACTACCATTTCACTTCATTTGTTGATAGTCTGATGATTATCTGTTTGATGTCTTCAACCCCTTCACATACTTCACAATCAGTTGTCTCCAACTCCATCTAACCAGGAACTTGGATCACCACCTGTTTGTTACAAAAAAGGTATTTTTGTAACAGTATTTTAAATAAACAATTTAATAACATGACAGTGTAGAAGCATTTTGGTAATTAAAAAAAATCCAGGCTTGGGGATGATAATAAAGTTGGTGAGACGTGGACTTGTGCTCAGGTTGATCATGGCCATTAAAAGGCACAGGCAAAGTTGGTGATTCATTGGAGGAGTATCGGTTTTTCTGATTTATTCTCGTGCATGGTTAGATCTACACATAATTTTTTATTATACGAGTACAGAATTATGTTTAATATATTAATAATTTAAAATTAAAAAATTAAAAAATTGTTAAAAACATATATAGTTTATAAATAATCTAATAATGGAATTAACTTAATTCTCCTTAATTGTTTTAAAATATAAAAAAGATCATATAATTAGACAATGATAAACAAAAGGAAAAGATAATTGGGTGGGACAGAGTCCTTTTTGGAACACGTCTTTTTTAGTTGAGTGAGTCCATTATGCTTAATGATTAATGATAAAGCGTGTACGATACCGTCATGCAAAACGACAGCTACCACCACAGAAAACGACCAACCTTATTTTTCTTATTTTCCCAAATTATTATTATCCACGTATGCAAACAAACAGAACCAAACCAAACACCAGTGAAGATTCCGCGTTCCAACCGCTATCGAGCCCAATTTCGTATTTATGTCCTTTCCAATACGTGGCAGTCTGCTGTTGGCTTAACCCTCAATCACCTGTAGCTCACCACCCGGGTAGTCAAATATGAACACCCAACAGGCAACGAATCAAAGCACTATACAATCGGAGTTAACTACTTTTTCAATTTAGCTGATGAAATAAAAACTGTGTCCTAATGAAAGTAGGGTTTAACAGTGAAGTGTGTCTCTGCCGCTCATCTTACACTCTTTTTCTCTTCTAGTTTCTCCCCAAACGAATAGTCCATAACCGTTCTCCACCGCCAAATTTTCTTCTACTTCTTTTTTTTTTTCTCTATCTCGCTCTTCGTGTAAAGAATCTGTCAATAGGTTGAACAAAATCGGTTCCTTTTTGGTTAATCCAATTTCCGATACCCAAACAAAGTGATCGAAACCGCTTCCGTTTTTATCGAATCGGTTCGGTGGGTTTTCTGGAGAGATGGAGAATCCTGTGATGAGCAGTGACACAGAGGTTAAGACCCAGTCGGATTCTGTCGGGTATTCGTGTCCTGGGAACGGGTCATTGTCTTCTCCGACTGTTTCTACTTCGTCGCGAAGAGTAGAGTTTCATCCCGCGAGGCAGCCGTTTGGTGGGATTGGGAACAGAGACGGTGGCGTTGATTTCCGGATTGAGACGTTAAACAGTGATTCGAGTCGGAAAAGGCCCGCAGGGGAAGTGAATCCCGGTCAAAGTGCGAAGAAGATTGAGGTGTCGGATTTTGTTGAGAGCGGGTTGGATCCTGAGTTCAATTTTGGTATCACTTTCAGGAGAATCGTGAGTTCTCTCAAAGCTTTTTTTTTATAATAATTTTATTGTAACTTTTCTGTATAGAGAATTGAAAGACCGTTCTTCAGCCAATAATGAAGAATTATCCTCTTTTTAGCAGTTTCTCTTAAGTTTACTTTCTTGATTCCCAGGATTGTGAGAACTGAGAAGATATCAAAGGTTGAGCTGGTCTTTTTTTCCCTGAAATTTAGCTCTACTTTAAAATCACGGTGGCTTAATTGTGAACTCTTTTCCCTTTTATTTATTGTTTTAACTGAGATATTATGCATTGTTTTTGTAATGTTTACTGTTTTGGTTTTTAGATATTTAGAAAGGTTAACTATTTTGTTGTTACATTTGTCAAACATTCGTTGTGTAATGCCAATGGAACTTACTAATACTTGACAGGGTGCTGGTTTGTGGAAATGGTTAACCACAAACGTGCGACTATGCTTACTTTCTGAAATTATAAAGAGATCCATGGTTTCAAATATGTGTGTTCCATATCATGTATGTTGTTGTTAAAAAGTTCGTAACCAACATGGCTTATCCCACAACTATATCTTAGATCATGCTTACTCAAAACTCTAGTTTATGTTGTTTGATATTTTAAGCATGGTTCTTTTCAGTTAAAATAACTTTGAACATCCATTTTATTTGAGAGTTGTTAGAGTTTCTTTTAACTGTCCTTCAAAGAATTTTGAACTTATCAGGGGATTGGTCACTGAGGGGTTTCGGGATGCTCGATTCAGGGGATATCAAACATTGGAGGAAGCACAAAGTGAGTATGTCATGGACCAATATAGGCCGCCTCGTCGCATTGCAGACATTGCTCCTACTATCAATGAACCATCCTCCATTCCGATTCCATCCGCTCTTCCAACAACTGAACAAGTCACTGAAGTTCGGGCTGTGCCGCCAAACATGGCTTGGACTAATATATTTTTAGCCATTGCCATTGGAGTCATTTTGGGGATGGTTCTAAAGGACATTATTTCTAAAATATAAGGCGTTAATTTACATTGAACCAAATATTTCAGACGTTCTATTAATGCTTAGATGTTTGTTTTGAATGAGAAGTTGAACCTATTATGTAATTAATTATATGAATGTGTGTTGACCTTTTATGTAATTAATTTCATGAATGCGTAGATGTTGTGTTTGCACATAATTATTATAATCAATATTATTATAATTCATTACATAATTATCATCATTATTATTATTGTTACTATTATTATAATTATTATAACTATTATTATTGTTACTGTTATTATCACTATAATAATAATAATAATAATATTATTATTATTATTATTATTATTATTATTATTATTCTCATTATTATTGTTGTTGTTATTATATAGTTTGTATTTTTCCTTTTTCAAATTTATTACTGCTTATACATTTTCAACTTATTTATGGTCTTGACATTAGTTTACATTTTCAACATATTATTATTATTATTATTATTATTATTATTATTATTCTTATTAATTAATCAATTAAAATTGTTATTATAATTATTTGCTCAATTTTTGACAATCATACCTTATTCTAATTAACTTATCAATTAATAACACGTTTTTATTCATCTTAACTATTATGGGCATTTTTGTCATTGGCACATTTTTTGCCGTTTTGTCCCTGCAACCAAACACATTGTCATAGAGACGGAGACAAATTTTTTCTGTTTTGTCCGCCTTAACCAAACAGCTCACTGACTCCAGTTTTTGTTCTGTTCTGTCCTGTTCTGTTTCGTCTTTAGCTACTGAAGACAACAACCATACGGACAGTTAAAGAATCAGAAGCAAGTATACGGTTTTAATCAAAGAAGGATGGGTGAGAATTAAGAGGGCATATGACGATGAGCTCAGATGTGTAAGAGATAAAAGGGGTAATAGGGACGAAAGAATCAAGCACAAGAGCTGCACCTTTATCTTCCTCGGTAAATCACCAAAGAACATTCCACCTTTCAACAAAATTAAAAATGCGGCAAAGAGACTTAACTCATGCAAGGTAAACGTGAACTTCTAGTTTTTGATATGGAAATGAGTGTGAACTTTTGGTTTCAGCCATGTAAATGATAGTGTAGTTAATGTATTTCTTTACTATGGTATTTTGTAAATGTTTTATGTAGCTGATTAGATATGCCTTCCTAAAAGGTGTTAGAGATATAGATAGAATTCTATCCCTGTAAATTAGGGATTTTCCGTTATCATTATCCCCTAATTTACAGGGATACTTTGTGCATACAACATTATATATTTACTGCCTTACGATTGTAAAATAAATCAATATACTATTAATGAAATCATCGATTCTCTGAGTTAACAAAAGGTCATCTTAGTTGGTATATTCATATAGGCAGGATGCTATGGTTGGTACGATCCATAGGGAACTATTTTTATAGAGTTCCTCTTGTTCTTAGGTTAGGTTACCTTTCTGGTTTTGGGAGGAGATGGCCTTCAAGGCAACCTTATGGTTTGTGCATAACCCTTTTTGATTAATTTAAATTCCTGATTTACTAAAAAAAATTATCATGGCATAAAATCAAATTTTATGTTGTTCATATTCTTCAAATTTTCAATATTATAGTTATAAAAATAGCTACAAATATTAGAACGTATACTTTATAATTATATATCACCTTTTGTAATCTTCTTGTCTCAAATATTGTACATTTCAATATTGCTTTCATCAAAATTTTCGCCCACCAATCTAAAAAAAATTACATCCTCCTTCCTACGATAGTGTTGCAATAAATATTATTAATTATCGATAATAGTTATCTTACTAAATACCAATAAATTGATTATTAACAAGCAAAATACTTGATAGGTAAGGTATCGATAAAATTTTCTTCCAAGATTGTCACTGGTCCAACAAGTAACCAAATGACATCAAATTTCACATTGACAAAAAACCTCCTCAATGTATTGCTCTTCGCTAGTACCCCTTCCAGCTAAATTTGAGGATTCAACATTCATTACAATTGACAAAATCCTACACAAATTAAAAATGAAAAACAAGGCTCAAGATGTTAAAAATAAGTGTAACTTAATAATATTTATTGCAACACTATTACAACAACCATCAAAATAAAGCGTATAGTACAAAGTCAATCTCGCAATAAAGTCATTGTTTAAAGAGGATCTTTTAGAAAATTTAAAGTTATTTTCGCAAAAAAAAAAAGTTTTTTGTGAGATTTTTGTATCTAAGTTGCCAAAAAAAGCCTAAAATGCCCATGCTGATGACCAATGCCTGATATGGTAAACCGAACATCCAAGCTAACTAGTCAGTCCCATGTTGCCACTTAAGCCATAGAATCGCTAACTGCCAGCTTCCTCAACAAGTGAAACTTGAGAAAAAGTTCTAGTGGGCCTAACAACGTAACTACTTCAAACATTGCACTAAATTAAGTTCCCTTGCTTGTCTTAAGAGGCTGAATCCCAAAGTCTTAGCCGAATTAGGCACGCAATAAACACATTGCTAGTCATGACAATTATGTGTTAAGATGCCAAGATTCTTGTTGTTCTCCAACAAGTGGTCTAAATCTAATCGGTAATATAACGGCCTTATTGTTCCGACGGAGAGAAGAACCTATGATTAGCTTTTTTCGGTGGAGCGCTCCTAAAGAGCATTGAGTACTTAACAAGTGGTCTAAATCACAATTAAAAATGAATTGTAAGGATGGCAAAGTCGTGTAAGGCTAGACGTATTATGCCTAGCATGACACTTAAGGTAAAAATCGTTTTTAATTAGATTATGATCTCAACAATGAGATATGGTATCTTCAAGCTTCTTGCGCTGGTATTATCTTTCTGAACTAAATCCTTACAAGCAAAACTAGTTGAAGTGGTCCATATACAATGACCCGTCTGCTTAGACTTGGTAGGTTGGATTTTCCTGGATTACATTGGTGGCTTAAAGGAAGTAAGTGAGATGGGTTGTCATGTTATATGGTAGGTGACTAAACAACCACCTTCAGCTCACTCACATGCTAGCTTTGTGCATATTATAAAATTGTTTTGCCTTCTATCTGCCTCTCCCATTACTTTACACAAAGCTTCAATTTTTCAACACCTTGCTCATTTCTCTTTGATGCCAAGTAAAAATGATGACCCAATCACAAAGACTAGCTTGTCTTTGAGGAAAGTAGTGTTCAGTTCTGATTTTTAGTAACATAACTTTCAATTACAGTGTTGGGGCTTTCCAGGCTTTATAGATTAGTATGCCTGAAAGCTGAAAAGAAATAGACTTATTGTTTAACTACAGTGAAAAGAAAAAAAAGTAAATTTGGAAAACCATACAGGAAATGAAGTCACTGAAACAAGTTGTAACACCGAGTTCAAGATTTGACTAAGTTAAAGAGGCGGCCATCAGGATGAATACCTTTTGAGTGGTTTTTACTTTTGAATGTGTAAAGAATTAATGAATCTGTACACTCTGGAAGCTTTGTTTCTGACCTTTGTGGAAGGAGTCGAGAATTCAGTTGGAGATCATACTCACAAGCGCTTCATGCTTGTGGTTGCTTGCGATCCACCATGAATTGAACCCAACAAGCCCATTGCTTTCTTCTTCTGCAGAAGCAGGGAGATTAAGGTCAAGGAGGTCCCTGATTGCAGGACTTGGTTCTTGATTTGTGATGTTGTTCCTAGCCTCTGAGGTCCCAACTAAATGAGACCTCTTGTGTCCTCCCAATGCTTGTCCTGACGGGAACACTTTGAAACAAATTGGGCACTCATGTCCTTTACTCTTCTTTGCCCCATAAATTATCTCCGGCTTCTTGTCACAATCAGTGGTCGAGTTAACAGTTGGACTACCTTTTTTGGTAAGCTTACTATCTGCTGTTGGTTCCGGAGAGACTTCTGTGTCAATGCTAGTTTCACTGCTGTCAATTTTGGAAGCAAAGCAACCTTTGATCTTCTTGTGGCTAGCTCTATGGCCTCCTAGAGCTTGGTACGAGTGAAAGACCTTGTTGCAAGTGGCACACTCGAATTTGCTACCTTTAACAGGGCTCTTGTAAGCTTCAGAATCCAGAGCATCAGTTGTTGGCTTCAACTCTGTATCAAGATAATCACCTAACTTCCTTTTGCCTAAATTACACTTACCGAGCACAGTTTCAGCGTGAGCTAATCCAAATTCCTTTGAACTAGCTCCCAATTCTATACCAGATTCATCATCTATTTGAGACTTACTAATTCTGTCATTCTTGATCGACCCTTTCCTAGAAAAGTTAGAAGCAGAGAGTTCTGATTTTCCATTCTCCAAATTCTTGTCACTAGACGTCTTCACTTTCATGGTCTCGCTACCGTTGAAAGTAGAAGTCTTGCCCTCGACTTTGGAATTTGCTCGATTGGGTTCTAAGAAAGCAGAATTGTTATCAGAGGACTCACCGACAGAATTCAAGCCACCCCATTGACCAACATCCTTGGAAAGCATCATCAAGCACATGGCCACTTCTTCTTGTTCTTGCTCAATCTCAGAAGCAGAAGAGGAAGCGTTATTAGCAAACGAGAGAGAAGAAGAATTTGCAGTGCCCAAGTACTTTGTTCTTCTTTTCGATCTCTTTCTTCGATTAGGAGCGGCAGTTTCATTGTCAGATTGGCTATCCACGACCAGCTTCTGGTTGTTGGCACTGGTCCAAGAATCTTGCTGCTCTTCTAAGCTATTGTTGTTAGACAATCTTTCTCTCTCTACTGAGTGACACTTCATGTGACCAAACAAAGCCTTCCAAGATTGGAAAACCTTGCCACACTCCTTGCATATCTTGTCAAATGCTGAGCTATCTTCACCAGCATGATCTTCCGATCTCCATGTCTTCTTTGGCTTCTCCCTAAGGCCATAACCAGAAGCTTCAGTACCAGGGTTATTGCTGTTAGTGTTAGCTCCTCCATCATTGCTGGTGAGAGGTGGGAGCTTTTTCTTGGTGATCTTAGTACCATCAGTTAGAGCTGAAACGTCATTAATCATGTGAGATCTCATGTGACCACCCAAGGATCTACCACAAGGAAAGCCCTTGCTGCAGAACCTACATACATGCTTAAACTCTTGGTCCTCTGCCATGGATTTCAACCCCAGAATTCAGGGAAGAGCTAAAAACAGATCAATTGAAGCAGAGGACCGGTGTGAGAAAACGATGACAGGATGATCAAAAAAGCCAAGTGACAGCTAAAAGAGGTAGACTAAATCCTGTCGGATGGCAATTTTTCTTGCTTTCTGAGCTGCCCATCTCCCAATATAGATTGTATAAAACTCAAGTGCTAGAACAAGATCTAGATGCACAGAAAAGCAAGCAAAAAGAGAGATTGAGAGAGAGAGAGAGACGTTGAAGTGAATATGTAGCAGGCAGCTGCTTGACTTGTTGGGAAGCTGAAAAAGATGACAATTAGAAGAGAAGGTGGTGGGTCTGGTTGTTGCCTTTGTTTGGTAATGATGAGCAGTGAACAATGCAAAGAAAGCATAAACACAGAGAGGGAGAGAGAGAGAAAAGGAAGAGAGAATAGAAAAGAGTTCACCGAGTCTATTCAGGATGAGAAATCCATGCATGGAAGCAAGGGTTAAAAGAGAGAGAGAGAGAGAGTGGTGGAATCAGCACGTGTACTGAACTTGACCATTAATCCAATGGCTAACACGAGCCTAACTTGAGCAGCCCCTCCGGCTTTAAAACCCAGTTTAACTTACAACCAACCAACCAACTAACCAACGAACTGCCCTCACCCTTTTTCTCCTTGTTTTTTCCAAACTATTCCTTTCTTTGTCTTGGCATCAAGGAAGGAATAGCTGATCAAGTCTCCATCTTTCTCTCATAGATGCTTAAGCATCCAAGTAAAACTTTCATTTCACCTCGCTTTACCTACATTTTTTTTTTTTTGGGGAAAATAACAAAATTATATGATAAATTTCGAGTGACGGAGTCCGACGCATCCTCTAAGAAGAGAGGTATGCATCCGTTGGGAGGATGTTCAAGATGGATGATCCTGAAGAAACACTGGGAAGCTGAATGAGCAAGCCAGTCCGCACATCGATTACCATCTCGTGACATTTTCATTCAACCTTATTTCTTTCTTTCTTAGAATTTTAATTTTAATCAGTATCATCGCAGCAGCAGTTAAATTCTCCAAGGCCTCATCCTGCTGACAACATTCGGTATTCATATACACGCATCACGCAACATGACTCATTATTTGTATTTCATTTTCATAGAAAAGAAACAAATAAGGCTTCTTATCCTCTACAATCTCAGGATTTTCAGTATCTTTCTCGTGATAAAATATGGGCTATCTGATGTTGACTATGGGTACAAGATCCACACCTTTTACACTTATATTATCAATGTTCGAATAGCATTTTATAGATGAACATCACATCCTAGCCAAGCCAAGTAGAGCTAAGCCTTTGATGATCCCACCCAATTCTGCCTTCAGTAGATCCTATGCACACGTTGAATAAATGATCAGAAATTGGGCAAAGTACACTAGAGTGCACAAGTTGTGAGAAGACATTGCTCAGGATATTAATTGACTTGACTTGGGCATCTGTAATTTTCCAAGCTGTCTTTTCTTAAAGACTTGGTTTATATTGCAAATGGAGGTGCTTTGGATGTTAGCTCCTCTAGTTCGGCTAAACCCAAGAAAGAAGCCGGCGATGATGATGAGCAAGCCGGCTTTTCTTGCTCATCCCGTAACCCGTATGTCTTATTAGCAAAACTTGTGAATCTTTGTACCTTCCTGGTGAGAAAATTCCTGCATTTGTGCCCTTCTTGCCGGCACTCTCGTACAATGTGAAGCTGTTTGTTGTCTCTGGTTTTCTTCCACCTGTTGTTTGTTTTGAAGAACACAGGCTCATATAGATCATACATGTCCCATTCCCAAAACTTAAGCCGAATGAGATACATCTTTTCTATGCATCCTGTAATTGCTTAAATCCATTCAATTAACTCAAACTTCAGTGTTTAAAAATTGTTAAAACATTGAACTATAGGTTAGACAAAAATTATAATTGCCCTCTTCTTATTAAATATTTCTAATTTCTGTGTGCATGTGCATGTGCTGGTGCATGGTCATTATATGTGCTCATAGTGGCCAGTGAGTCTTTATCAGTACTGTGCATTGTCTCAGTCAATTATTGATTAACTACTTCAGCTGTATGATTAGTAGTTTAGATCCTAGGTGGGTTTGATGATCAAAGAATAATAGTGATGTTTGGTAAAGAATAAATCCATTCAAGGCAGGTTACTGAACTCTAAGCTTCTAAATGAAGAGAGTTCAAGTTTACTGATTAATTTTAGTTAGAGATTATCAGCTCCATCACTTGAGCTGATCAAGAAAAGAATTAAGATGAAAGAAACGAGACTGAAATGATGCCATATGGTTAACTAATGGTTGACTTAGCTAGGTTGTGAGAGTAGCATCCCAGTACTGTTATGTGATCTGAGACATGCCAGCCTGAATAACCATCCCCTTTATGAATATAATATATTTAGATTGGAAAAAAGGGGATGGTTTAGGAATTATAAAACCACCGTTAACACTAAAACTGGCTAAATCCTATACAGCAATAATGTATAATTGTATCTTACAACTATTGGACAATGGAACATCACAAAAGCCGAAATAGAAAATCTGTACGAGACTTGCATAGATTTGGCAACAGAAGCGTTCACTTGTGAGTGAAGGCAAGGACGATGGTGCTGGCTAAAAGTGATTGCTCAAATGAACAAGTAGTCTGACTTAAGAAAAAGATTTTGACACCTCTTTCTTTGCTTGCACCATACTTTGTGCCATGTTATATCAAGATCACTAAGACTAAGATCTATGGATGCCCTCCTTTGGTTTTGGCTTTGTGTTGTATCTTTCTATTATAACAGTATCATCATCACCATCCAATGACCAACCTTGGAACCACTGAGCTTGTCCAGTTCTTACTATCTTTTTATAACTTTTCCATCCCATCAATTTCTTCCTTGTCACAACCTACGGAATTTCCATTGGCTTTCTCATGTCCATTCTCCCTTTAGATTATCGCTATTGTCAAAGAACAAATAGAAATATTTAGCATCAAGTTGGAGGACCACTAGCAATAATCGATGGAAAGAGTTGTTTATGGAATAACTAATCGTACGTGCTCAATAGTTTTTGTTGTCTGAAACACTAAATATCATCTTAGAACAATTTGTTTAATGGAAACCAAGAGCAGAATGAAGTCTACAACCTATCCCCAGTTGGCAGCTGAAGGAGTGGAAAGTTTGAACAAGATGTGTTGGTTGCGTGAGCCATGTGGCTTCCTTAAACCTGCAAAGGCTTAGCCATTTTGTTAGAACGCATCATTTGGGAGACAGTCTTCCTTTGCTTAATGTATCAGCCATGGTTTTCACCGACATCTATAATATATAATATACAAAAGATGATTAAAGAGTTCATAATTAGCAGATTATGAAGCTATGATAACACCATGCATGCTCTTTTCCGATTGGACCATTCTTACTCTTTTAGAGCTTTTTGTAGCTCAAAGTCAGGTAACCTAACCAGTTAGCATGAATTTATACAACAGTTCAGGAGTAGAGAAAGAGCTGGGACGAGCAGCAAAGTGCATGTTTCTTACCCCAAAGTACTTTTCCCTTAATTCATGGCTTTATTTCGTGCAAATGTATGCATGCGTTAGAACACAAATATATTAAAGAAGAAAGTTGATAAGTAAAATTTTCTGTTGCCCACAATCAAATTATAGTTTATTTCCCAACACCCACAAGTAAAAAGAGTGCCTTATTAGCTAGAGCCGATTAAACGAGAAAAGATTCTCTGTCTAATATTACTCCGTCTTATTCTGTCTCATAAAATGTTAATCATTTAGTTTGCGAGACCTAAGCGGGACTCATGCGGGACTCACATAAATGAATAACTAAGATTTATTGAATACAATAAGATACCATAATATTGGACAAAAAATCTAGACTCAGATTAAACTCCAGATCTTCAACATTATACCCTATTCAATAAAGTTGCATGTAGGTGGGTAATGATGGTGCATGTGTTGGTGAGAAAGTTTGCACCAGCAATGCTTGGAGAGCACTCCTGATTGTGAATGAAAGATGGAGGAGAGCAAGCGAAAGATTATGTTCAGAAGAATGAAGATGCCCCCTAAGATCTATGGGACCCATCTTTTACTTAAGTCAGTCGAACGGAAGAGGTGGTTTAAAGTCAGTATACCGGCGCTTTAACTTTAGTGTACATTTGTTGGTTTTAGTTGGCTGAGTTGTATATCTGCAAATTCCTCCTATAAAGCACCGCCATGTGAGGGTTAGGATCAAAAGATTGCTTGGTAAAGAGAGGGTTTGCTTTCCACTCCACTTTGGAGCCCATAATTTTATATCTCAATCAATCTCTAAATTCAAATTTCCTTTGCCTGTTGTTCAGTATTTCGAACTCTCTTGCTCAAACACCGGCACAAAGCTAATCCACCAACTTGGTATGTAAATCTATTGCCTAGAGTTAAGCATCAATTCTCTAGATGTCAACATCTCAAATACTGTAGGGTGATTTAGGAGGATCTTGAGAATTTCCTAAAGTGCTTCTACGTGTCACTTGGGTGTTCCACTCTCCTTCTGGCGGACTTAGTCGGGAATAACCTCCCCTAACGTATTTTATAATTTGTTTTCTGTTTTTGTGCTTTCCGTGTATATATTAAAAAAAAAGTGCTTCCACTTGTCAAAAAATCTTGAACTAAAATTCTTTTGAAGACTTCTTTTAAATATCAAAGGCTAGAATTCGATCGTTGGGAGTATAACTAACTTTAATAATCACTTAAATCTAATTTGAATTGCCAATTCTTAAGTGAAAACTTCAATTAATACACGTTCAAAGTGCAAATAGTAGTGCTTGTTAAGAGAAAAAGAAAAAGAAAAAGAAAACATCTAAATTGTTGGGTATTAGAAAAAATGATAACAACTTAAGCCATCAAAAATATTAATGATGTTGCAAAAGGAAATCACTTTTGCATATATCCTTCACTACTCACGCTGGATTGAGGCTAGCATATCCTCACTTTCTTTTTGAACTAGGGTATACTACTAGCATATGCTACTATCCTGGCACTTGTTTGCTATTTCTTACTTAAAGATGCATTGTTTTTCTTAACTCCCATTGTGAAAGGTAAGGATAAAAGGTGTTGCTTCACACAGAAAAGTAACTTCTCAAGATCTTGATCGAGTTGATATCAGTAATAATTAAGCAAAATTATTGTCGGTTGAAGCATAGCTTCACGTTTAAGGTCTTCAATACATTTTTGCAAGATAAGACAACGTTGCTACATGGAAGAATGAGCATACAGAATTGAAGGGCGGTATGGTGGCAGTTTTAGTAAAAACTCAAATTGATTTGGATGTAGAAACTAAGTGGGTGAAATAACCTTTCTGTCCGATTGTCGCCTTGAGATTACTTCAAAAATTTAACCAAAGATTGCGTATAGCGCAACCTCGGGTCGTTTTCTTGAGGAACCAAAAGTGAAATTAATTTTCTAAGTTACTAGATGTAATGCAAATTAAACTATAAAATGGGGTTAATTTTAACAATTACCGCTAAAATTTGCAACGAATGAAAATAAACGCAAAGGACTTGTTTTTGGTATTTTAAAAATTGAAATGAGAAATATGAAATGACAACGAGTGAATTAAATAAAAAACAAACACAAGTAATTAAACGCAATCTTCCATTTCAATAACGCAGGCAATCATCACTAAAAAAAATATGGGAGTTAAAACAATTGAACCAAAAATTAAAATCGAACTTTAATCTAACAACCGAGCCACCTCGAATTGTTACAAAAATATTTTCCAATAATCCCAATTTACTACCTGCCACCAAACTAGTAAAATAGAACTAAGGATACTAACACCAACGCTCGACTTTTACGCAATAATTAAGAAAATAGAATTAATGCCAGCAATAGATAAAATGATCCAATAATTCAAGCCACCTTGAATAATCGTAATTTTGCTAAAATCTCAATACAAATTTTTGACTTAAAACAAAGTAATGAAATTAAATCCAAAATCATCACAATATCAATAGCCAAGCATTAATCCAATGCAAAAATATAATCAAAACGCAACTTCAAATAATTAAATAGTAAGATCTATGAATTACTAAATAATTAAATGGACAGAAAATAATCGCAGTTTAAGCTCCCTTAGAAAAATCCAAGCTCCTGCCTTTGCCATTGAACCGAAAGATTAGGATGAATTAGCCAAGAAATTTCATTGAAGCTGCTGCCGAAGTTGAGATTCAGTGATCAGCCATGAAAATATGAAGTTGCGTCATTTATATTTTATGCAAACCATGCACTTGATCCGTCACAGCCATGCCTTCCTTAGCTTTTGATGTGACTAATTAATTGTTCTCCAATCACCTAACACCACTTCACACAACTAGCACACACATGGACTCACACAACATCACCAATTGTCGCACACTGCTGCCTTCAACGCCACTTGTTATTGCTTTTCTTCTTGATGTGAAAACTTGCTTCCTATTCATGCACTTACCACCAGCACACACACATTGCTTCACTCCATAAAACCGCACAGCACCAGCAAAGTACAATGCCCAGCCTCCAAGATCCTTGATTTGTCTATTTATAATTCTTCTCTAACAACAACAACCCACAACCCACGCCTGCCTCTAACTCAAGCACAACACACTTTGGTCAGCTCACCTTCAACGCCTCTAACAGCAGCCTCTTTTTCTCCAACGTTTTCCTCTTCACTTGCACTCCATAACTCACTCACGAAAGGCACACAATCACTCTCTTCACGTTAAACTTAAGCAGCAGTCTCTCATACACTCTTCAATGCCAGCTTTCTTTTTTGTTAATTCTCCAAGCTACTCACAACCAACCCTCAACGTTTACCTCACGTTCACTCACAAGCCATTGCTCAATGCAATCTCCCAGCTGCCTTCATGATCTCCTCTTAAGCTCCAACGTTACAGCATAAGCCACTCACGATTTTTGCCTCTCAAGCCACACACAAGTCATACTCAAGCCAAGTTCTGGATATTTTATTCTTCTCCAGCCAGCAGCCTCTTATGTTGCCAACACCAGCTTCCACATACCAAACAAACATCCACTTCTCCTCTGTACTAGAACAGGACGCTTCACACTCACAGCACACTACACACACGTCAATCACATAACACTGCGCTACTTTTTATTTTTCCAACACACACTCAATTTACACCACCCACCTCACAACCAAGCTACCTCTTTCCTTTATACTCACCCACAGCTCACGTCCAACACACAAACATCGCCTGCTACCTCTTTATTTTTGCTTAGTTACTCATCAAGCAGCCCACCATTGCACTCCAAGACAACGTCCATCAGCCCACCATTTTGGCTTGTGATATATTTTTTAGACCACTCACGTAGCCCTTCATGTTTCTCACCCCACACACCATTCTCACGTCCACTCAAGTCACCCCACAATACAACGTCCATTCAGCTGCTTATCACCAACGTAACCGGTGAGAGAAATTGTTAAGTTCTGTCAATTACTGGACGATGAAACTAAGGGAGAGGATAGCAATTTCTTAGAGAAGAAGACCAATGAAGAGAAGGAAACAGTGGAATTGATAACTTTGAACGATCCACCTTCAGCATAGCGGTTGAAGTGTCCAACCAAAAAACATTAAAGAAGTGCTAAATGGGAGGCAACCTATATAATTTCTGTTTTGTTTTTCAACTAGTTGTTTGATAGTTTCTTTTAGTGAAACTCAACTTAATCTGTTTGCGTTGTGTTCACAGACCTATTTTTCAATCTCTTCAATTTATCTTCCTTGTAACTATCTCTACTCCTCAATGTAGGATGTCATGCTTATTACCATGCTTCACCCTGCATCAACGCAGCCACCACCCACACTTTTGTATCGTATTTCTATCTCTTTTCTTTTATTATTTTTATAACATGTTAGTTTAATTTTTTTTAAGTTTTTAATGTTAATGTTTTTCCCTTTTCGTGTTAATTTTTTTCATTTGTCTTAGAACCCTCTTTTACTTTTTTGATTCACAATAGGAATAGTGTGATGTTTAAGTGGGTAGGGAGGGGGAGTATTAGTTCAAAAAAATTTATTATTTGTGAGTTGTGTATTTGTTTTCCCATTTAGTAATTAGAGATGCATAGTTATTAAATGAACTCGATCTAGATTACAAATTCATAATATAAGTGAATGAGTATACTTACATGCTTAGACTAATTAACTTGGATTTTGGTTAAAAGGTTATTAGCTTGTTGTGATAGATGAATGGAACTTTTCAATTGGTAAGAATTTGAGCCTTTTGAACTATTAAACACCAAATTCAAGTATTCTTTATTGAGAGTGTTCTTTCATGATTGGGGAACTCTAGAACTTGCTTGCAAATACTAGTTGAGATCACATAATCTTATGCAAATGCTAAACTAATGAAGGCAATTAGGATTACCCCTTTTTTCTTAAAAAGCCATCTTGATGTTACCTTTAATAAACCTCTTTAAGCTTAACATGAAACATTTTCTTTCTTTAAACCCAAAATTTGAGCCTTAACCTTAATTATTTATCCTCTTCATTGTACCTACCATACGGCAAGTTGAGCATTTGAATGTGTATGATTGGGTTTAGGGAATAATTGTTTAAATAAAAAATATTGGACATTAAATTGGAGAATGTGTCATGGGTGTGACTTAACTATCACAGGTGTGACTTCTTAAATGACACTCGTGAAGAGGAAAAAATGGGCATTGCAGAAGTGTCACCTTGAAGGAGAAAAAAGTGAAGAAAGTGCATGAGTATGACTTAACAAGTCACACCTATGACATCCAAATAAAATGTAACATCTCGTTCCCAAACTAAGGGTTAGAACCCTTAAATTTGGTACATGTGAGATCAAAGAGAGATTTAGAAAATGCATTTCATACTCATACATAATGACAGCATATATACATGCGTGAATTGTGATTTTTTTTTTGCACATGAAAATAATTGTACGTGCATTCATTGACAAGACAAAATAAACTTTGCTATGACTTTGAAAGGTTAGACTTGGACTTGAAATGAATGTTGGATAAATATGATAAGAGTTATGATTTAGCGTAATAATATGTAAGTGATATTAAGATCAGAATTTTAGGATGAATATGCATCTATAACTCTGAGTGGATTGCGAATATATATATATATGTAAGATGAATAAATGACAATAGGAAAAAGAGAGGGAAATGAGGAAAGAGAGAAAAGGGAATGAAATAGTCATAAATGAATTAATAAGAAATGAATGATGTGTAGTAAGGAGAGAGTTAGAAATGCATATAAGAGAGGATTTTATGTATGAATGAGATAAAGAAAAAAATGCCGAATCAAATGAGAAGAATTGATGTACTTGATATGGTAGTTGACTCATTACAAAATGAGGTGGCCTTGGAAGAGGTAAATTATGGAAAATTGGAGTAAAATTAAAGTTAGTATGTTTGATAATGAGAGGAGGAAAGTGTAGGGCATGATAGTGGCCTGACAAAACATAGGTTTATGTTAAGATCGTGTGAGGATACCCCAATTATTGGCAAGAACAAGGATAAAAATGTTGTCTAGAATTAATTGGAATTTAAGTATCATTAGCGAATATTATTAATTGGAGAATTGATATAAATACATCTCTAGATAAGATGTAATGATTTTGGATGGTATATACCAAGGTAGTGGAGTAAACGACTTTGCTTAATGCCTTACTGAGCTTTATTATAAAGGATGCTCTAACCATATAAGTTATGGAATAAATTGATCTTATTGAGATATTATGAAAAGTTGAAATTGATCTTCTTGAGGTACTAAGAATAACTGATAAGTAACCATGGAAAATAGTTGATTGATAAGGATTTTATGAGCAGTATCGAGGATAGTATCAAGAAATCTTCTTCCAAGAAGAATTTCATTAAGATAGGTTTAGTAAACCAGATGATTCAATTTAAGAATGATTAATGAAGGAACAAATTAGAAATGAGTAGTTATTGAGTCAAAAGTAAATATTGGAGTCATATTCCTATTGGAGACTCAAACATAAGAGGTGGAAAATGCTATTGAGAGTGTATGCATTTTGTTTGATGTAAAGTATCCAACTAAGTGATTGGATTATTGAATATGAGGAGACATTAATTGCTAATATGAGGAGAATATAGGTCCACATTATATTCTATGTAAATATGTTTGGGAGATACAAATTTGATATGATGAATGCATTACAAATTTATTGCAAATAAATTGAAATGTGTGGAGAAACTAGTAAGAATGAACATACATTAGAATTAAGTCAATGTGAAATCAAAGCAAATAGAATGCATGGAGAAAATTATTCAAGAAAAGAAGTTAATTGGGGAAAACCAAAAATTACATTAGATAATATTACCTCATCAAGAAATTATTTACTTGAAGAATTATGAGAACAAATCATGGGCATAAAAAGTCTTAGGTTATATCTGTTGGAGTTAACAATGCCCCAACAGTATTATGATATTAAAGGTTAAAATGATCCAAGAAAAATTATATCAGTTAGTGATTACGATCATAAATGGTATTTTGAGTGTGCTCGAAAAGTAAAAAGAACATTTTGAATACCCGAGGGAAAAAAAGTGTAAACCGTATGAGTGATAATTGTATAAAGAATTTTTGAGGGACTATAACCCCTATGTTAATTATGCCATTTGGATTTGGAGATTTCGCAGTATATACAATAGAGCTTCCCATTAAAGATTAAGATGTAATCTGTTGTAATATTATAAAGTGATTTTGTGCACATAGGGACAATTATAGCCTCATGAGCTTAATTTTAATATATGATTTGAAA
>JANJEY010000008.1:67857-86091 GCA_024703695.1 Erythroxylum cataractarum
GGAAAATCTTGGAAATACTTGTTTTCTGAATTCAGTGTTGCAATGCCTGACATATACTGAGCCATTGGCTGCATATTTGCAAAGTGGCAAACATCAAAATTCCTGTGAGTGTCTCTGTTTTCCTCTCTCCATTCATTCTATATCACGAATACAAAATTTCATGTGTAATTATGTGTTAGGATGATGGTTTTGAGTGGTTTAATGTCTTATGATATTTAGAACTGACAATAATGTCTGAAATGTTCGTTGCTGCTTTAGGGTTTTTTAAATGGTTACCTTCCGTACTTACTAACAAATGCTTATGTCTTATGGGGAAAAGATAATGTTTACTTTTTTATGGCTATATCCAAGTCTTTTACATCTTTAATTGAAGATTTCAGGATACCATTGTGCTCTATACCCACCAATTCTTTCTATTTCTAATCAGGTACTGATCATATTCATTCTATTTTGATTTATGTATGAAGGTCATATCTCCGGGTTTTGTGCATTGTGTGCTATTCAGAAACATGTTAGCCGTGCATTACAATCAACTGGGAGATCTCTAATACCGAAGGATCTTGTCTATAACCTACGGTGTATCCTTTTGCTGTTTTATGTGATTTATTGCTAATATTTGATTTGTGTCTAGAACTTTTCTAGCCAAAATTTCTACATTGTTTTCTGATATCTATTCGGAAGATTTTTATTTTAGAATTGTTATATTTATTTGCACTCTATATTAAAGCCCTTAAAAATTTTAGTGACTCTGTACATATGTTAAGGTAGCTGATCAAGTTACCTGTGAACGTATGGAATCTTTTAGTTGGGCTGCTTCTGAAAGCTTCTCCAACTTGCCGATATGCAGATTAACCTTACAGTTTACATGTCTCAGCTTTTGTCCTTCTTGACCAAATATTAGGCATATCTCGAAACTTTAGATATTGTAGACAGGAGGATGCACATGAATACATGGTGAATTTGCTAGAATCAATGCATAGGTGCTGCTTGCCTTCTGGAGTACCCACTGAATCCCCTGCTGCTTATGAGAAGAGTTTAGTATATAAAATCTTTGGTGGTCGCCTTTGTAGTCAGGTAAGTCTTTCTGGTGATTCCCTTAAGAGAATTTATGAAATTAATGTGCATGCTTAAGATAATCCAATTTAAATAAGTGGATTTAAGATGTGAATTTTGCATCCAAAATAGTGGTAAACTGGTTAGATAAATAATAATATCATGGGTATGTAAAGTCTGAATCTTATAGTCATCGCTTATGTAGCTCATCATTTGCTGAAAAAATATACTAATAGTTCTTTTTTCTGTTCCTTTGAGATTTTTAGAGTATCTATTACTCAAAAGTTTATTTTATTTTCTTTTGTGTGGTTTCTTATCATAATCTTTCAGGTGGAATGCCAGCAATGTTTCTTTTGCTCCAACAAATTTGATCCATTTTTGGATTTAAGCCTTGAAATAGTAAAGGCAGATAGTTTGCCTGTTGCCCTGCAAAATTTCACAGCCGCCGAGCTGTTGGATGGAGGTGAGAAGCAATATCAATGCGAGCAATGCAAGCAGAAAGTGAGAGCTAAGAAAAGACTTGCAGTTCACAAGGCACCCTATGTACTTACCATCCATCTAAAGAGGTTTTATGCCCATGATCCTGGGCGTAAAGTTGACAAGAAAGTTTATTTCGAGCCCACATTAGAAATGAAACCATTTGTCAGTGGTTCCTATGTGAGTAGGCTTCCGTTTTAGTTATGTGCATCCTAGACCTCGTCATTTGTCTTCTATAGGCAAATTGTATTTTGCTGATAATTTAAGCTTACTCTAAACATGGATGAGTTTATTTAACGTGAAGCATTTTTCACCCTCTTACTTTTTCTTTTGCATGTTTTGTTGTAGCTCTAATCATTGAACTTTCTTGCATATTTATTCTTCAGATAATAGCACATAAGCAATTGCTTGGAAACTGATTCAATTTTTGGAAACTTATTGTTTAAGGGTCTAGACTGTGGCAAGTTGCAAACTGCCATATCTGACTGTTTCGTTTGACCATTGTTGTATTGGTGGTAGTGATGGTTGAGTAATTTTTTTATAATGATTTTTTGAAAAGGTAATTTTTACCATTCTGATGGATTTTCTTACTGGAGACTTAGTGGTCTTGTTGATGCTGGGTCTGCACCATTCTTACAAGGCCTGTTTTCATGGTCATGCTACTTTATATTTGATCCTTGTTTTTCCTACAGGTACTGGGACGATATAGATATTAAATTTCTCTTTGTTCTTGGCAGGACGGAGATTTGAAATACAGTCTTTATGGTGTGTTGGTACATTTTGGTTCTAATACACATTCTGGTCACTATGTTTGTTTTGTTCGTACATCAAGTGGTATGTGGTACCTCCTCAATGACAATGAGGTGAGCAGACACTAGACTTACTTCTTGGAATATTCTATGAATGGATCCCCAAACGAGTTAGGGGGAAATATTAGTGATATTCGTACATGGACAGTAGTGATTAATGCAACTTAATTTTATGTAACAGGTTCACCAAGTTAGTGAGAAGATTGTGCTTGAACAAAAGGCTTATATGCTGTTTTATGTGCGTGATAGAAAGAACATCGCTACAAGAAAGCCTGTTGATATTTTCCAGAAAGTAAATGTTAAAGACACTGTCAGTAGTAATAGTGCGGATTCAGTTTTGAAGCAATTCCCTGAACATGCAGATAATGATTCAAATGTCATTGGAACAAATGCTGGAGTCTTTTCAGTTGCAAATAAAAAGGAGGCATTAAGTGAGAGGTCAAACGAAACCCTTCCGAAAGAGCCACTATCCCTACAAAATAGTGGATTCATGTTTGCTGCCTGCCAAGTTCCAAAACAGGTTTCTGTTGCAGGACCTTCTCCAGCTGTACCATTGGTGAACAACCTATCTAAAGTGAATTCTCTAGAAATCCCAGACCAGCGTGAATGTTTATCATCTTCAAATCCATCTTTAAATTACAATGGAAAAAGCCCTAAATTTGAAAATGCTACTTCAATAACTGGATCAACCAGTTATCATAATGAGAACCCAGATAAGGTAACTGTTTGCTAATTTCATCAGGGGCCATGACACTACTTGTTTATTACTTTTGGATTATTATTTTTTATTTCTTACTTCTGAATGTGTTTATCCATCCAGATTAATCATACGTTAGAAACTGGTGCTTCATGCAATGTTTCACCTGGAAATTCCTGTGATAAAACAGCAGACAAGGCCTTAGCAGTAGCTGAATGTCAGAAAACGAGTGAGCCAGCATTGAATAAAGCAGATCCTCTGATGTTTCCATGTACACCAGTTAAAGTAAGCAGTCAGGTGATTACACATCCGTTTTCTTTTTGAATATTCTGAATGGAAGCATGGGTGGTTTAGTTTTAGCATGCCTCTTTTCCATTTCTAGGGTATAGCTGGCCCGAATCATAGAGTTGCTGGGAATGTTCCAACTGATCAGACTCATGATTTTAGTCAATCAAGTGCGCATGAGTTGATGAGATCATCAACAGATTTAGCTGTGTCAAATGAATGCTTGCACGAAAAAGCTTCAAATGAATGCTTGCACAAAAAAGCTTCCAATGGAACGGTTAGAAGAAAATTTAAAAGGAAGTTTATGAAGCATCAGTTTTCTAGAATCAGTGTTGGCTTAAATTTCTTTAGGGCCTCTTTGGGACTAAAGAAGAAGAAGAAACATAGGAAGAGCAAAAAGTATTCTTTAGACACTCAGAATCTCATTAAAGAACAATTGTTGGACAATAATTTTTTTACTTCAGAAACAGGGCCATCTACATCCAAGGAATTCTCAGCGTTTTGGTTGCCTTTAAAGGATATGCGGAGGAATGGTGATACATCTGATCTTAAAAGGGGGGCCAGTGTACAAAATTCTGGTGATGTTTCTCTTGCTATCAACAATGAAGGAGTTTTAGTGGCAAGAAATATCCAAAATGGTGTTGTGCTCGCAACAAATAAGCAACAAAACTTTTCTATCTCAAGCTCTGAACCAAACCAGCAGAATGCCAGAAAAGTAGGTTCCGCTGGAAATTGCGGCAGAGACTTCCCAGAAGAAGAAAGTATACTTGCTGAAAATGTACAACAAAGAACTGGTAATTTTATTTGTTTACTTCTGTAGTTTGTATCACTTTTTTCTGGTCAATTAGTTTTCTTCACTCAGATGGAGTTTGTTGATTAGCAGAGACCTCTGTTACGCTTGTTAGTCATCATTTGGACTTTGCTGACCATTTTTGCTCCATGGCAGTTGCATGCTGGGATGCAATTCAGTTGCCTTCATCTGTTATAGTAGAATCTAATGTTACAAATGTCAGCATCGGTTATGTACCAGATGAGCGGTAAGCAGGATGTCCTTTCTCCCTCTTTTTTCTTTCTTTTCTTTTTGTCTTAATACAGTCCTTGGGAGTTTTCTATTGCTTTTAGATTGTGAAGAGCTCTAAGCTGGTGTTCTATTGAAAATATTGAGTATGATGTAGCCCTAAGCTGCAGTAAATTTTGAGTCCATAATAGCAAAGTGATTACTTCTTTTTTTCATGTGACAAAGATGGACCTTGAACATTTATCAATGTGTTTTGGACTTGTATATTCATATACATACATCCATAAGTGTGTGTGTCTGTGTAGTGTTGTAATGGATTTGCACATTCTTAATATCCTACAGTGATGAAGAATATGATAGGGGAAAGAGAAACAAGCTAAGACATTCCAAGCATATGTTTGGAGGCCCAAATCCATTCCAGGAAATCACAGCCAAGAAAGCTCAATTTAATTTGGCAAACATGATGCATCGATCTACCTCAGGAAATCAACCGTTCAGGATATGAACCTGGCATCTTGGAAGATCAATCAAGATTTTGTCTACATAATTTATTATATTTGTAGCTATTATTTGTTATATTCCCCAGCCTAATTCGATACTGGAAATAGTACTTGTGTTGCTTCTTGCATAATTGTGGGAAAAAAGAGAGAAAAGCAAGAGGTATACCTTATTGACATAAATAACGTTAGAAGAATTGGGCTGTAATAGATTCTAGGAATGGTTTCGGAACTTTCCCAAATTAAAGAGCATAGAAATTTTCTGCTTTCTTTCTTCTTTCTGTTTCAAACACTGGATCATTTCGATTCAACCTAAATTACAGCCTAGAATCTAACTTCAGGGACGTAATGAATACCCCACTTCTCGTCTTGAACATTATTTTCATCATCTTCATTCTCCCCATGTATTTTCATTCTAGTAATTGCAGTAAACATAATCATAGTCTTCTAGCCTACACTCCATCTAATGAAATCATTAACTCTTTCTTTCTTCACTAACGTTTTATACTTCATTAACATTCCTCGTACGTGCTCAGTGATCTGGACTAGACTAGTCACTTTCTCGCTT
Source organism: Erythroxylum cataractarum (assembly GCA_024703695.1). Classification (NCBI taxonomy): domain Eukaryota; kingdom Viridiplantae; phylum Streptophyta; class Magnoliopsida; order Malpighiales; family Erythroxylaceae; genus Erythroxylum; species Erythroxylum cataractarum. The sequence goes on from JANJEY010000008.1 coordinate 73,262, forward strand.
CCATTCATAATGTTGAACTGTCCTGTCCTTAAGTCACTCACTACATTCGCAATCATCTTCGTCATTACCATTTCCCATTTAGCTGCTAAAGAAACTTTTTTGACCATTAAGAGATACCATATCATTCTTAATAATGTCCAAATTTGAGGTACTCAATTATGTCTAGTTTTCGAAGGATACGACGACAAATTTCTAATTTAGTGTATTTCACAAATATTTTAAAGCTAAATCGGCTTGACCAATACAAATTTTAAATTAGTTAACTTTTTGGTTTAGTTTTTTTATTTTCTACTTCGATTTATTTTAATAATCTTTGTTATTAAAAACCAATCAGTTTATTAATTGGTCGGTCAGCTTTTAAAATTAATAAATTTTTATAAAGTAAAATTAATTAAGTAATTTTTATTTAATATTTTTTCAATTAAATTTTAAAATTTTCAAAATATAAGAATAATCTTCTTTACTTTTTTATATTATTTAATTTTATTTAATCTCTAATTAATTTTATAACAATTCAATATGAGTTCTTACCAATTTTTAGGACCTTTTTTTTTAGATTCAATTTTCCTTCTCTATTTGTTAATGTCCAGGAACATTGTTTTAGAGAATAAGCTTTGCTGGCAAAGAATATGACTACTAATGATCCTCAATTAATGCTAATCATTTGCCGTTGTTCTCTTTCTTATTTAATTCCATTCATGTTGTCTCGTAATACAACATGAACAAGTAATATTATAATCCTATAATAAATCTATTCCTCACCTATATAAGTCCGAAAAACAAAAATCATTTTTTCGTCTATACACAGAATTTTTATCTTATAGATTAATTTTTTAATAATAACATTACTTCAACAGAAGGTTGCTATACTAACAAGTCTTATTATTGTGATTAGTGGAACACTAGGCCAATCATTAGAGACTAGCAACATTATTGCATAGAATGAAAGTGTGGTCCCATCATTATAAAGATAAATTTCACACTTAATACTAATTATGACCATGAGTGCAAGATCATACCTTTGAAGAGTATTTGTCAAGTAAAGGGAATGGAATGTAAGAAAAGAGCTTAAAGTGGGCAAGTAGGAGTCAATAGGATCTATGGGAACATGATGTAAAGGTTTTTCTTATGCTTTATAATAATTCACTGGTCAAATGAGACGGAGGAAGAAGAAGAAGTCATAAATTTCAAATGTAGCTCAAATTGTAAACATTATTTTTAAATATTGGGATTTAAAGATTGGTCTAACAAAATAATCATTTTTATGTATAAATTAATATTAATTTGATGGGATATAATTATTCTTTTTTTAACAATTTAACCAATATTTGTTTGGATAATATAAATATTTATCAATTTATTGCATTCTGTAGTAAGCAGTAGCTCCCACTAACTTCACCCAACAATTTGTTGGACCACGGTCTCTCCATTAAAGTGACAGATGCATCATCTTTCCACTGAGGTCATACTCAACCGAGCATAGCACCAACAAAAAATTCAATGCATGATAACAATCTCGTTTATTTTCCAAATTATTATTTTTAAGTTAATATATATATATATATATATATATATACTACTAATTTAAAAATAATATTTATTTAAATTATAAAATTTTAATACTAACATTAAAACTTTGAGTAAGAATTAGATTTAAGAGGATTGCGACCCAGATGTCTTCATCAAAATAACATATTTTATGATATAATCCCTTAATATGACGTCGTTTTGTAACTCTATCGGATGATTGAACAAAGTATTAGGCTAAGTAGAAAAGGATGTTTAAGCCATCAAACGACGTCGTTAGTCAAACTTAAATAATAACAAAAATTAGCCTAAGTAGACAACGAGGGGTGGACCAATTAGTCCAGATTCTTCACTTAAGATTCTCCTCTCAAAGGAGGTTTTGAGTTCGAGTCACTTCAAAAGAGGAGAAATAGATATATTCTTATTGATGATCCTCTAGCCTTCTAGGCAAAGTTTTTTGATCGGATCAATTACGAACGCCTCGCTTTCAGCAACAGTGTGGAAGTTGGAGATACTAGGAAACTTGGGGACTGATGGGAACCTGATGCTGAACAGGGAGAGCCAGTGATCAATCATCAACTGAACAATCTAGAATTTGTGAAGACTCCTTGTGCGCAAAAGTGTGTAAGCTATGTAAAAATTTGAGGAATCTTGGGATTCCAAACTTACATTCTCTAGATTTTTGAGGTAAAATCGTAGGGGATTAAGATTAGTATGACTAAGCTAGGATGAAAAAAAAAAAAAAGAATTAGCCTAAGTAGAAAAAGATGTAAAAAAAAGAGAATTCGCCTAAGTAGAAAAAGATGGTTAAGCCGATCAACGGCAGTCAATGAGGAATCATTGAATGCCCACCAGATAGAAGTTATGAATCATACATGATGTTTTGCTGTTGTCTGATTTATAAAGCGCATCCTCTTTCCACTCTAAAACTGTCATCTTCAATTCCCTACATGCCTCCGAGACTCCGTGTTTTCAGTCTCCCACTACCACCTTCACTTTCTTCCATGTACGTTGCCTGTTATGGAGGAAAAAGTTAAAGAGAAAAAATATTTAAGGGTGAGGAGAATGTTAGAGGGGTTGTATGGAAAAGAGTAGCAGAAAGTCTTGAGTTTTTCCCCCCCTTATCTTCATGTTCTGCACGCTGCACAGAGACAAAAGTGCTGCTTTACTTGTGTTGTTTGTCTCTCTTGTTGGCTTCTTCTAATCTGCAAGCCACTCATAGGTGATCTTACATTCTCACTTCATAACTTTCACGGACGGCAAATTCGTTTTTTCTCATCTCAATAGTAGCTTTCCACTTTATGGTATTTCAGTCTCAAGTTTTGGTCTTTTCTGGGGAATACTACAGTACCACAAGTTGGTTATGGAGTCTTCTTCCACATACTTACAGCTTTGCTAAAACCCCAAAACTGTTCTGCTCTCTGGGGTGGGGTGCAATGGAGTTGCAGGATATGGACCTGGAAAGATTTTGAGGTGCTCGTGGGGTTCTGAGTGAATCTTGGCTCTTTCCCTTTTTTGGATTCCTGTTTCTGGTTCTTAGAGAAAATGGGTCTTGGTATGCTTTCCTCTATCATGGTTCTTGCATTGTTCTTCAAGGTTTTGGATTCTCAACAACCCAATACAGATAGTTTCCTTGTGTCAGAATTTTTCAAGCAAATGAGTTCAATCTCTACTCCACTATACGACTCTTCCGTTCCTGTTTGTTCATGGCCAGGAGTGACGTGTGATGGCGAAGAAGGTGTCCTGGAGTTAATGGCTTCTGGTTTAGGCCTCTCTGGTTATATTCCTGAAAACACCATTGGTAAACTGCGCAAGCTTCAGTCTTTAAACCTCGGGGACAATAACGTTAAAGCCTTGCCTTCGGATTTATGGAGCTTAAGCTGCCTCAAGATCCTTAATCTATCTTCAAATCAGATATCTGGGCCTCTCTCCAGCAACATTGGCAATTTCGGTCTGCTTGAAACACTTGATCTGTCAGACAACCTTTTCACCGGTGAAATTCCTGCGGCTATCAGTTCATTTTCTAACTTGAGCGTACTTATACTAAACCAAAATGGATTTGAGGGAAACATCCCATCAGGAGTTTTGAGTTGCAAGTCATTGTCTTTCATCGATCTTTCGGTGAACAAGCTAAATGGGTCTTTACCGCATGGTTTTGGCGCTGCATTTCCCAACCTTAAAAGCTTAAACCTTGCAGGGAATGAGATTTCTGGCAGGGACTTCGACTTCTCACAAATGAAGTCCATCACCAGCCTGAATATATCTGGAAATGCTTTTCAGGGTTCAATAGATGGTATGTTTCAAGAGCAGTTAGAAGTGGTGGATCTAAGCAGGAACCAGTTTCAAGGTCACATATCTCAGGTAAAGTTCAAGTCTAGCCACAATTGGTCCAGTTTGATACATCTAGACATCTCAGAGAACCAACTCAGTGGGAAAATGTTTGTTCTTTTTAATCTACAGAATCTCAAATACCTTAACCTTGCATATAACAGATTTGCTAGGCATGAATTTCCTCCTACATATATGCTTAATAGTTTAGAGTATCTTAATTTGTCTAAAACTAGCCTCACTGGTCTTATTCCTGGTGAATTAGAGCACTTGACTAATTTGCACACGCTTGATCTCTCTGAGAACCATCTTAGTGGCCAAATCCCTGTCTTAGATATCGAAAGCCTGCAAGTTCTTGATGTTTCACATAACAATTTAAGTGGAGAAATCCCAGGTTCACTTATAGAAAAACTCCCAAGAATGGAAAGTTTCAACTTTTCCTATAATGAATTAACCCTTTGTGCTTCACGGTTCTCACCTGAAACCCTCCAAGCACTCTTTTTTGGATCAACAAACAGCTGTCCAATTGCTGCAAACCCAGACCTCTTCAAAAGGAAAGCCATCAAAGGGAAAGGACTGAAACTTGCTATTGTGTTAACATTCTCAATGGTCTGCTTGCTTGTTGTGCTACTGTTTCTAGCCTTTGGTTACAGAAGGAAGTATAGAATGTGGGAAGTGAAGCAACCTTCATTGAGAGAAGAACAAAATATATCAGGCCCCTTCTCATTCCAAACCGATTCCACCACATGGGTGGCTGATGTGAAGCAGGCAACTTCAGTTCCTGTTGTGATTTTTGAGAAGCCACTGCTGAATAGTACATTTGCTGACCTCTTGTCAGCAACATCTAATTTTGATAGAGGAACCCTTTTAGCTGAAGGAAAGTTTGGTCCAGTTTACAGGGGATTTCTTCCTGGTGGAATTCATGTAGCTGTAAAGGTTTTGGTCCACGGATCCACATTGACTGATCAAGAAATAGCAAGGGAGCTTGAGTATCTTGGTCGAATTAAGCACCCTAATCTTGTTCCATTGACGGGATACTGCTTAGCTGGGGATCAAAGAATTGCTATCTATGATTACATGGAGAATGGGAACTTGCAAAACTTGCTCCATGATTTACCTCTTGGGGTTCAAACAACTGAAGACTGGAGCACTGATACATGGGAAGAAGCCGATAATCATGGAATTGAGAATGTTGGTTCTGAAGGTCTATTAACCACGTGGAGATTCCGACACAAGATTGCTCTTGGCACTGCTCGTGCTTTGGCATTCCTTCATCATGGCTGCTCACCCCCAATTATACACAGGGATGTGAAAGCTAGTAGTGTTTACCTGGACTATAACTTGGAACCAAGGTTATCTGATTCTGGACTTGCCAAGGTATTCGGTAATGGCTTAGATGAAGAGATTGCTCGTGGGTCACCCGGTTATGTCCCTCCTGAGTTTTCTGATCCAGGCAATGACTGCTTGACTCCAAAGTATGATGTATATTGCTTTGGTGTTGTTGTGTTTGAACTTATTACAGGCAAAAAACCAATTGGAGATGATTATCCTGGCGGACAAGAATCAACTTTGGTTAGTTGGGTTAGAGGATTGGTTAGAAAAAACCAAGTTTCAAGGGCTATTGATCCAAAAATACGCGATACAGGAAGAGAATTTGAAATGGAGGAGGCCCTCAAGATTGGATATCTCTGCACAGCCGACCTTCCTGCCAAGCGACCAAGCATGCAGCAAATAGTTGGACTGCTAAAAGATATTGAGCCACTATCACATCAATGAAAGAAAGACTACACTACCAAAATGAAGATAATTCCTTTGTTTGTTAAGTAATTTCTTGTTTATCCTCGCATTATTGAGTTACTTTTTTCCCAGTGAAACTAGTGGATGAGATTGTATAGCGTTTCCTTGAATATCTACTCTGGCCTTTCTGTTTTGCCTTTTTACTTTCCATTGGAAGCATACAAGTTCTAATTTATACAAGGGGAGAGCTTTGTCCTGGAAAGTCAGCATTTTTTCTTCCAAGTTTTCCTAGTAATCATCTCAGTAAAAATAGCAGCTTTCAATACCTTTTTTTGTGTTTATGTGATTCATACTCTTTTTCCTTACACAAGCATGAGATGATAAGCAGTGAAAATTCATTGGTGGAGGCAGCACACACCCTATGTGGGGTTACTAACGTACTTGTGGTCCTTATGGTAGGTCAAGTGATTCTGTTCATGGGAGAGAGATGCCCTTAAAACTGGAGCAATCGAAAACTGTGGACTATTACCCGATCATTAATGGATTATTAGATTCCTACCTCAGCAATGAAGATAATGTAATATGTATTTGGTCTTAAGCAATGCATGATGAACCAGTAATAATATCCAGCAAAGAATTGTAGTAGAAAAGGTGATCAAGTTCTGCAAATCCTTACATATGGAACTGAGTAAGAGCTATCCATTAATGGGTGATAATAAATGATTAGTTGAACAATGAAGAAGGCTCACTGCCCCCATGTTCAGTTCTGTAAAAGATTTGCAGAACTCCTGAACATGCACATTCATTAAAAGTCATGAATGAAGGCTAGTGAGAGATAGAAAAGAAAGAAAAGAACTTCTGTGCTCTTGCATGTGAACACAGAATCTCTTCTAGTTCTGAAACATAGCAGAAAAGTCAAACCTTCCTTTAATATGTATGTATATATATAATATGTATATGTATGTATATATATATAGATAGAAACAAAAGCTGACCCTTTACTCGCATGCATAAAAATGTTCCAACTTCAGGCTTCCATCATCACTTTCCCTGCGTGAATGCTGATGAAATTGATGTTCTTAATGGAAGGTATGGTTGAAATAATGAGTGTAAAGTCATTGAGTGTCAACCACTATCATCGTCATGGTCGAGAGCTTAAAAGTCAAGCTTCCAAAGCTCGTGCCTTTTTGACCTTTGACATTGAAAACTTAGCTACAAGCTTTTCTTGGATCATCAACATCCAATTGCTAGCTACCATGGGAATTTTCAACAGTTTCTAAACTTGGAACATTAACAACTTTTCTATTTTCAGGCCATTACTGGGACCTGCCGTCTCTTGCAAACACAACACCAGTAGACAAGTATGACCAAGTTCATGCACCATATGGACCAAAATTTACAAAGGCCTAGTAGTGCCGGCCGTCTACTTTGGTAAAATGAATATGTTGGCCCAAGTCTATTTTATGCTTGTAAGGGGTATGGATTGTTAATGAAATTTCAATAAAATTAATCTAGTTGAAATAGATTGGAAGTGAATGAAAATATTTAATTTTAATTTAACTAAAATTTTAAATTTAATTAATTTAATTGATTTGATTTAAAATCAATACATTTAATTAAATTTATTTGAATTTATACTTAAATTTTAATTACTAAATTACTAAAATTTGCATGGTATGATGGGTCTCATGTTTGAATCTCTATAATTTGACAAATACTTATTGAATGTTAAGAAGTGAATATTAAGTATTTTAAAATTTTATTTAGTATAATTTGAATGATAACTATTTATTCTAACTTAAAAAGAAGCGAATAAGTAATAAAAGTATTAAAACTATTTATTATTTGTTTAATTTAGACATGGAAACACAAGTATATTCCAATTATTCCTTTCATTGGTGATATGAGCATCTACTTTTTATCCTATATTCTTCCACTTTCAAGTTATAAAAAAAGATGAACTACTACACCCTATGCCTATTTAAACTTATCCCCACCTTATACCTTGGGGTCCTTAAATTGTATAAGTGTAATTTGTGTGCATTTTTTTTATATAAATTAAGCGAGGTAATTGTAATTTAAAACATTTGTATTATTTAAAATAATTAATATTACCAACGGCCAGGATTGAATGAGAGTTAAAAAGATGATTATAACTAGCCACTCTCTTCACGGACGGCCTAACAGAAGAAATAACAAAAGTCTTCTTCTTCTTCTTCCATTGTCTTTACAAAGAAGCAAAGTTCATTTTCATTAGAGAAAATGTCAGACGACGATCACCACTTTGAATCAAAGGCCGATGCTGGAGCCTCCAAGACCTATCCTCAGCAGGCCGGTACCATTCGCAAGAATGGCTACATCGTCATCAAAAATCGTCCTTGCAAGGTGCTCCCTACCAATCTCTATAGCTTTCGGATCATTTCGATGTTTGTTAATGAATCTGTGTCTGGGTTTTTGTTGTTTTTACGAGATCTCGATTGGGTCAAATTTGCTTTTGTCAATTGTTGAAGTAAAAGTTGAAATTGGTGTTGATTTGACTTAATTTGTAATCTTTGATCCTTTGGTAGTTGGAAATTTTCATCCTGATGTGTTTGTTGAGAATTGTTTTAAGAGGACTTTTTAGTCGTTTATTCTGCCACTGTTAAGTATGTGTCTCGTTCCAGTTTGTTTCGTGAACAACTTTATGGTGGCTTTGGATGTTGACTGCAGAGTCAATTTTAGCTCCCTTTTGTTTCAATCTACTTAATGAGTTTTACCATGTTAAGATCCTAAAAGCTTCTGATAACGTGACGCACGTGGGGAAAAGATTATAAAAGAATTCAGAGGTAACAGAACTCGGGCAAGTGGCAACTCTCTTAGAAAGTTCTATTTGCAGGGTGCAATTCATGTTGATAGAAATTTACGTTCGCAGTGTAATCTGTTTGTCTATGCACATCCGATTTGCATATGTAGGGTGATCATTTGGGCGGATCACTTTAAGAAGTCATCTGGTTTCTTTTACTTAATCCTGTTCTGAATAATACTTGCAGTTCATAACCGTTTCTTCCACTTTTCTTCTGCCTGAAACAGGTTGTTGAGGTGTCCACTTCAAAGACAGGGAAGCACGGACATGCTAAGTGCCACTTTGTAGGGATTGATATTTTTAATGGGAAAAAGCTTGAAGATATTGTTCCTTCGTCCCACAATTGTGATGTAATTCTATTTTTTGCTTATCTCTCTTTTACATACATTTTTCTTCTTGCAAAGCTTCCTTGGATTGCTATTCCTTTATTGATCCAATTCTTTTCAGGTTCCTCATGTTAATCGTACTGATTATCAGCTGATTGATATCTCTGAAGATGGATTTGTAAGTATTACTAGTTTTATGACTTGTAATGAGGTTCATAGGAATTTTTTGGTGTATGTTGATTAATAGATTGTTGACTTTCATAAACTCTTCAATTGAAAGAAAATCGAGCCCCCAACCATTACTCTCATTTATTCTGATGAATATTATATTTTTATTGTAATTCACAACGTGGGATTTGGAGAATGTCATATTTAACTCTAAACTTTCATTTTCATGTCATCCAGCTTATCGTACAACACGAGTAAACAGTAGGGTTCTATATAAGTTTGAGAAATTTTCTCCCACTATGAAAATTAAAACATTGGACTGGGGGTTTGGTGTCAAATGAAACAGTTGGTTGTTGTCACGTGGCTCTAGGTCTATACAAATCTGTTGGTAACATAATTGATTTTATTTAATCTTAATGCTGCAGGTGAGTCTTTTAACTGAAAATGGAAACACCAAGGATGACCTCAGGCTTCCCACCGATGAAAATTTGCTTAGCCAGGTGTGTACCAGGCGTTTTCCTCTTCTCGTACTTCCCAAGTTGCAATGTTGCTGTGCAATAAGTTTAGTTGTGGATCCATCTTTAGTCGGATGGATTGACTGCTCGAAAACTTAAGTGTTCTTTCCTCGTCTTGTTTTGCAGATTAAAGATGGGTTTGCTGAAGGGAAGGACCTTGTGGTGTCTGTCATGTCTGCAATGGGGGAGGAGCAGATTTGTGCCCTGAAGGACATTGGTCCCAAAAATTAAATGTGATGACGCCATAGCATCTATGGCTGATAGCAGGACAACTTTTCCATGTCGCTAACATTGGGTTTATCTGCTGAATTTTTACAACAAACTATTGTTGAGACTTATTTTAGGCATGTAACAGATTGTTCAAGGCTTATAGTGTTGAAGATGGAGGGGGAATGGGCCCAGATGATTTCTTTACAGGGTAAAGCTTGTGTCTTCAACAAGATGAAACTTCTAGCATATTATTCTCTTCTTCTTGTGTTACTTTGAGATGAATAAAGGTCTGTGCTATATTCAAAGTCGTTCGTTCAACTTTATTGATACCTCTGAAGCCAATTTGACATTATACACTCTTAGGACCTATTGCTGGAAGCAAACAATTGGAATGCTTTCACGATCTAATACTCGAAATGAACGTTTGGATTATTATTAGAACTTGACACAATTTGTTCACGAGGAATGTTTTTATAAGGCCTTTTAATGCTCCAGTGTGAAAGGATCTCTGCACAATTGCACATCGAAAGACTGAGAAATCAGGCATTCTTTATTTCTTTTATTACAGATTTCTTCCTTCTCTTACAGTTCACGTAGGAGCTTTGTTCTAATAAACATGTATTGCACTGCCTTATGCAACATACTATTCATACCTATACAATTCCAGAAGATTCAAGGAATATGAAGAAAAACGAGTAGCTTAAGCTTTGCATACAAACTATGAAGATGAAGCTTTGTTTGTAGTTGTATTTCCATAGATGTAGGAAGCAAATCCCCAAAATGTGATGATCAGAGAGAGGATTTTGAAACCACTCATGGGATCATGAAGCAGAATAACAGCAGCAATGCTTGTGAGAGGCACTCGTACTGCATTTAGAACACCAGCAAACACGGTGGAAGACAAATAAAGCACAGCTGTGCCTCCCAGAACTCCCAACTGAAATGTAATGACACTCCAGACAAGAACCAGGATATATGAAACTTCACCACCCTTGAAATTTCTTACTTCCGATGTCATTCCCTGAAAATCTTTATACATGATCATACCAATTGTAGTGAATACAAAACCAAAGAACGAAACCATGACCTGTTGTTCCAGCACTACATGGAAGGATCTTCTTCCCAATAACTTAACAAAGATCAACTCTGAAAGAGCAAAAATGAGTCCATGCAAGGCAGATCCAAGAATGTCCCATATGAATCCCATGATATATTGACGGTCGCTAACATAACTATATCGATCAGAATCCGAATCCAATGCGATTATGGCCATTGCAGCAGTGATTATCACAATAGCATTTATCATAGAAGCATTCAGTTTGTTCTTAACAATGAAGTATCCACAAAGTGCAGAAAACACCAACGATGAAGCAGCCAGAAGAGAAGCAGTAGATGCTGGGAGGTACGCATATGCATATGCATACATGAGGTTATCAGCAGCACTCAATAGACCCAACACAATATAAGAAAGGATGAGCTTCAGGGTCAAAGGAGTTGGGCTAGTTCTACAGATGAAGTATGTGGGAAGCAAGATCAAGGCAGTTAAAGGCCAACCAGCTACTGCTACCCATGAAATGGTCCACTTGCTTTTACCTCCATTCGCATAATAGACACGAGATAGAAGGCTCGAAGCAGGAAACGCCACGAGCATTGCTGCAGAACTCAAAAGAAGAAGAATCCAGTGTGAGATTGGCTTTTTTTTGTATGCTTCAAGTGTTCTAATCCTCAAGTTGGAAATTCTCTGTCCCCATGGTATAGGCGGCTTTGGTGATTCCTCCTCCACCTCTTTAGCTGACAGAGCAACAAACGATGAACATAATGGGAATAGGAGCAAAATTCAATTGGTAATTCAGTTCGAGAGTGCACATACTGGGATATCATAACTAGTTGTATCATAGTCAACCAATTCAAATTATCAGAAAAAGATTGTCAATAGATGCGAATTAAGGTTATTTGCGAGTCAAGTGTGAGCACAGAAGAGGGTCAGTGCATATGTTTGTGTAGCTATTGCAGGTTGCAGCTTTCAATTGAATGTTGAACTGAATAATTTCTTCTATAAAAGTTTCAGCAGGATTTGACTGCAGAAATCGTTCTAGGAGGAGAAGCTAAGCAAAGCAAGGATTTTTATACAAATCCTTTGATTTTCTTCTATACACTCATCCAAAACAATTGCTCTTTCGTTTTTGTGGACTTTAATAGTAAAACTTGTATATTATATAAATCACAAAATTTGTTTGGTTGCTAAAAATTGGGAGGAAAAAAAGAGGAACAAACAGATAAAAACAGGAGAGTCAAACCATATTTTTTAAAAACAAAAGATTGGAGCTTCTGGCTTCTTCACAAACAAAGCTGCAGAGGAAAGATCGCTTCTTTACTCATCTTCGGCACCCTTTTCTCAATAATTACAGATAATCTTTGAAAACCCATTTCCTATAAAGCATTTTCCCTTCCTTTCTCACCAACCAAACACAATTCTGGAAACAAGCACCTAGGAAAGTATTTGTTTTGAGAACTAGGTAAACAAGTACCTTAATGCAATCGTAGCCCTCCAGCTTATGCAGCAGCAGAAGAAACAAAAAAGGCAAAAGAGCACAAACCTGAATCCATAAGCGGATCTTCTAGCATGAGATAAACCAAGAAACTCTTCAGATAGTGAAGCTCTCACGTTACAGAAGTGAGATTTAGGTGCCAACCGACGAATGGTCAGGCCTTCTGTAGACGAATCTTTTTGGATATGTTTATTACGTGAAATAACAATTAATGTTTTAAAAATAAGATTAAAAATCAGTTTAATAAGGAATTTAAAATTTAAAATTTTAATTATTAGATAGTGATAAAATTGATTAAAAATTAACTGAATTAATCAAATTTAATGTTTAATTAAAAATTAATAAATTTATTTAGTTTATAAAATTAATTAAATTATAAAAATTAAACTATTAGTTAATAAATAAATTAGTTTTTAATGATAAAAATTTTGTTATTAAAATAAATTAAATTAACCCTAATTCAAAAATTAAACTTAAAAAATAACCGATTAAAAAATTTAAAGTCTAATCAATTAAACTAATTGAATGACCTACGCTAATCAATGTGACCAATGTTCTCAAACCCGGACCGGTCATCGAACCGGTGGCCTTACTGGTTACCGGTTCGACCGGTTCGACCGGTTCAACC
>JANJEY010000008.1:86336-105555 GCA_024703695.1 Erythroxylum cataractarum
TAATATGATTAATACTATTTTAACATATAATATTATAAATTAAAATGATAAGAGAAATTTTAAAAATTTTCCATGAATTTTTTACACAGGTGTTACTAATTTAAAGACATAAAATTCAATTTAATCAATGTGTCATTAATGTAATATGCTAATTTTAGATTAAGAGCTGATTTTATCATTAACAAATAATTATAAAACTAAATTTTATAATAATAATTTAAACTTTAATAATAATAACGTGTCTATGTAGGGAGTTTCATTCTTTGATCTATTAATTGTTGTTGAGGGTCTGAGTTTTATCTATTAATTTAGCGTCTTGCTCTCTTTTCGTAGACAACAGTAAGTTGTCATTATAGATGGAAAGAGAGAGAGAGAGGGAGAGGGAGAGGGAGAGGGTTTTGTGTGTTTTGGAAGCAAAATATTTATTACCCCTATGCAAAAAAAAAGGTTTTTTTAACATTGAAAATTTATTAAATCTACGCTTAGGGTTACCACCAATATTGCCTCGTCTACTCCTTCTCCTGCGTGTTTTAAAACGGATTAAACTTCTCGTCTCAGTCTTTTCTACTTACCATTTTAGTTGTCAAATTATATTACTTTTTATTGTAGTTTTATTTTATTGCTATTTTATTATGTATTAATTTTTTGATTATTTTTAGTTCCACATATTTTTAGTATTATTATTATTATTATTCTTATTATTTATTATTATTATTTTTATGGTTTAATTTGAATCGAACCTTTTTTTTTCTCTTTTTTGTATTTATTTTGTGCTAGTTTGCCTTTTCTTTCTCAAGCTTGCATCATTCTTATATTGTCTCATTTGCATGTGAGTTTATCGAAAACAGTCTCTCTGTTATGTAGGAGTAAGGTTACATATTATCAGATCTTCCTAGGCTCTGCTTCATTGCAAGATTTCAGACTGAATGATGTTGATGATGATGACAAATAATAAATACTTTAAAATTTAAATTTTAATAAATTTAATGAAAATAACGTGACTCATATATTATATTTGTACTATAATTTAATAAATTGAAAATATAGTTATTTAATATTTTTAAAAGAAATATTATTAAAAAGAGAAGGAAACGACACTTGTTTAAACGATATTCCCATTAACTCCAAAACATATTTAAAAAATGGATAATCCGACTGAATAAGAAAATAATTAAAAGACAAAGAAGGCTAACGTATGTTTTTATGTCCAGGTAAAACCGGGCAGTGGCGACAAACGGCCGGTTATGAAAACGTCGCTATCAAACGGAGATATTAACGGCATCTGTTACCTCAGAAAGAATAAAAAAGAACCACCAGAGTCAATTCCGGTCAGAGACACATATACCCTCACCACTAACTCCTCTCTCCATGTCCCTCAGAATCTAATATTGACCCGAATATCTAAGACCCGATTTACATACACAATATCAACATCGAGTCGGATCCGGATCAATACTTATCGGGTTCGGTTTCTGGCACTTGCTAGTAGGCTCTTGTAACTGCAACGCACTTTACTCTCTGTCGAGGAGAGTGAGAGAGAGAGAGAGAAAGATTCGGCCATGGTTGATAGGCAGAGTTTGGAGGCTCTCCGAGTGTCGGAAGAGCGTCAAATACTACATGAAGATGAGTCAAGCGACGGTTTGCCGGAAGAAGATGACTCTGTGGGATGTGGAGAAGAGGAGGAGACGGAACAAAGGGAGCTGCGGCAACTCGGAGAGTTGGCGAGTTCTCAGGCGGCGGAAGAGTCGAGGGAGGAGGATTCTTCGTTGGGAGTTGCAAAGGTGGCGACTTCTTCGGTGGTTGTATCGGAGGGTGATCAGTGCAACGGTATATTTGTTTTTCTTTGTTTATTTTGAGTGATTTTTTTTCGGGTAAATAATTTAGTGTTGAATTACGTGGTGGTGTTTGGCAGGATTGCAGGTGAATTCAGGTTCGGGAACTCGTTTGGAAGCCGAAGTTAAGGTTGGGCTTTTAGTTTACTGTTCGTTTTGACTGTGCCTCTGTGTGTGTTCGTAAGCCTTTTAAGTGGGTTTCTCTTGGGAATTTTTGTTTAAACAATATTCTTGTGCTAGTTAGGTAGTAAATTTTGTCTCCTTTCTGAAGGAATTCGTACTTTTGGATTTGATTTCTGCTTGATTGTTGGATAGCAATGCTTGTTCCGGTGATTGTAGCCATATTGTTGTTGTAGTAGCTGTTAAAGCTTTCTAGGGTTTAAGATATTGAGAAAGTAATTTTTAGTGGCTGCCTAACTCTTCAATGAATTACCAAAGGTTATAGTGAGGTTTTATCTCTACTCCTTTAGAAGCTTTAGTTGTGACTCGAAGTATATGTGTTGTTATCTACCATGGCGTTGACCAATTGTTTCATTGCTGGGGTTGTCGGTCTACTAGAAGTGGTTGACGTCATTTGACTTGGGAAAAGTCTACCAAATAAATGCAAAGGAACATAAAAACTAATATTTTTTAATTTTATTTTTGTGGAATAGGTTATGCTGTAGTTCAGGCTGTGGAAGAAATGGTTGGGTAGGTAGAATCAATGGTTTTATGTGTAGGAAACAGAAAATGAACTTAACCATATGGGATTTTGTGAAGAATTGAAAACTCCGTGTTGCTTCAATAAAGGAACATTGAGAAAGATCTGTGTTTAATTGAGCTTTGCAACATGCAGAAGGATGAAAAATATCCATATATGTTAGGTTGTATTTATGATATCTGGAAATGGAAGTAAATATATGAGAGCAGATAATGGGTGATTAAAAGGAGGGTAGCAAACAAGTAGTAAAGTACGAAAGTAGCATATACCTGAATGTGTTCTATTTTCTACGTTTCTTTGGTTTTCCCAAAATCATGTTGAGAGATCTTATCTGGCTGTTACTGTGGATGATGGCTTATGAGTTGCACTGCATAAAGCATTGAAACAATTATAATTCAAGTGCATGAGACATATCTGCTTGCCATCCTCTGATCTCCAAAATGAGAGGAAATGAAAGCAATTAGGGACAACAGCTGTTTTCTCTAGGCCACTCCAACATTGTGCCGTTTTGACACGCTCTCTTCTGCTTGTTAATGTTATTTAGTTATTCGGAAAAGAAGCAACTTGCTTACTATCTTTTTATCTTTCACAGGAGCCAGTTGGGGGTTCAAACCAAGATGCCACGGGAAGTGTAAAAGCCCAGGGTTTGGAAGTTCAGACTGAAAATCACCATAAGTCTTCTGTTTGTCAAACATTCTTGTCAGAATTATCACCAACTTCTGTTACACAATCTATTTCATCTGCTCCTAGTCCTACTTTAACTGAAAAGATACTGTCACCGCCAAAGATTGATAATCCATCTATGCCAGGAGTTAATCATGGTCCTTCAGACCCCAAAAGTCTTACTGTTGTTCCCCCTGCAAGGACACATAGTCCTGATGGTTACAACTGGCGGAAATATGGTCAGAAGCAAGTGAAAAGTCCCAGTGGTTCACGAAGCTATTATAAATGTACATTTTCAGATTGTTGTGCTAAAAAGATTGAATGTTCTGACCATTCAGGCCATGTGATAGACATTGTTAATAAAGGATTTCACAGTCATGAGCCTCCTAGGAAGAATATTTGTGGCAAGGGAAACAAAAGTTCATCACCTGCTGCACCTTGTTTGACAAAAAACATGACCAAACAATCCATCAAAACACCTGAGGATACAGATTCAGCCACATTATTGAAAGAATCTCCACATGAAACACCCTCTGTTCCAGACAGAAAACGAAAAGACTCAATTGGCTCTGACAGGATTGAGGAAATTGAGATAAAAGGGGAGCATCTCAGGGAACCTGAGCAAAAACGAAGGCAAGCTTTCGCAGAATTTTGATTTTAGATAATGTTGGAAGTCAGTGTTGATGCTGAATCTGTTCTAAAAAAATTTCACTTCTTAATGACCAGAATGAAGAAGGGCAATTTGACATGCTCAGGAACTATCCTAAAATCTGGAAAGAAGCCTAAATTTGTTGTGCATGCAGCTGGTGATGTCGGAATATCAGGGGATGGCTACAGGTGGCGCAAATATGGGCAGAAAATGGTGAAGGGAAATCCTCACCCCAGGTATGCTTAGTTTACTTTTTTTTCACCGTCCAACCCCTGTCCTTAATCACTTCTAGTCATGGAATTTCCCTTTTGTCTTTTTCTTTCTCTGCTTGGTTTACAAAAACTGAAAATGAGGAGAGAAAAGGATACAAGGCCATCAGATTTGATTCAATCTTCTTTCATCAAAGATGCCATTTCATTATCTTGGCAATCTTAAATAACAATTTTGGGAGAACTTTCCCTTCTCTGTTTTTTGGGTACATCAAAGATAAGCTTTCCCCTTCTATTTCACAAGTGGACGTTTTGTTTTATTTCATGCGATCAGAAACATATATTACTAGTGTGTAAAAGAATATTGAGGCACTACTTTTGCACGTGGCCTCAAATTGAATGATTTTTAGCAATTAGTGAAAGATTAGAATGACAAAGCGGGGATTCTTAATGTAATTCCATATAATCATAAAATCCACATACCCTGAGTATCCTACTTTCCGAGAGCCCTGCAAATTATCAAGTGTGGGGTTCAGGGACTTCTGCCTTGTGCATTCATTACTTGACCAGGCCCATCTTCATCTTTCGGGAAAATATGTTAGTTGACATGCTTCATGGCATCAGATGCATCTTCAACCTTTTTAATACTAGATTATTTTAGAGTAAATTGTAAGGACTTTGATCTAGATGTTTTTTCTGGGAGATAGAATATTGTGGTTGCACCCTGTTGGAATCTCAACTTCATCTAAATGAATCGCCTTCCAAATTTGGCCTCTGTTCCATTCGTTTGTTCTGATTTTGTCTTGAATAAAACTTACAGGAACTATTATAGATGTACATCTGCTGGGTGTCCTGTCCGTAAGCACATAGAAACAGCAGTAGATAACACAAGTGCAGTCGTTATAACCTATAAGGGAGTACATGATCATGATATGCCTGTGCCCAAGAAGCGACATGGACCACCAAGTGCCCCCCTTGTTGCTGCCACCGCTCCTTCTTCTATGACCAATGTGCACCTCAAGAAAACTGATACCCTCCAGAGCCAGGTGACCCCAACCCAATGGTCGGTTGGTAGGGAAGGAGAATTAACTAGCGAAACTTTGGAGCATGGAGGAGAAAAGGAGAAGGCGATTGAATCGGCTAGAACTCTGCTTAGCATTGGATTTGAAATCAAGCCATGCTGATATATTCTCATCTGAATGCAAAATAATCATCGTGCTGACAATCCCTTTATGAAAATCACATAGCTATTGGATTGCCGGGTTCTGACGATGCTTGCTTGTTTGTTCTCTTTTTCAATTGTACTCTTTTTGAAGTCTTTCAGCGAGCAGTTGTATATTTCCACCTGCAGTCTTTCAGTGCAGCAGTTGTATATTTGTTGTACACCTTCTCGAGTCTTGAATTATATAAGCAGAGATTAATATTAGTGTAACACTCTAGAATTGGCTGGCAATGGCATCCATCTTCTCCTGTTAGCACTTGAAAACAGCTTCAGGATCTTATTCTTTATTTTTCTTTGCTTGAATTGCAACCTTATTAATATGATCTTGTAATTGAGACTCAGAAGGAAAAAAAGAAAGGAAACGAGAGAGAAAAAAAAGAGATACTTGGAAGTGTAAGGATTGCTAGTTTTGCCATTCTCGACATTAACACCACCTCTTTGTTGTGAACATCTGGATTTTTTTTTCCTTTTCGTCATTAATCATCATCGGAATTTTCCGGTTGGTGAACATCCACATTGAATCAGGAAACTAGATCGTCTTAGGTATCATGTCTTGAATGAAGGAGTCCTCATTGAAAGGGGACAGCAAAATTTGTGCTATCCTTCGGTATTTCCATTTAGGGCCAAACGTATTGGTCTTTAAGATTTTAGCTGTTTTACAAACTCATGGGATTAGCAGAGGGGTTCCTCACTCATAAGTCACAAGCATCAGCTGGATGGTGACACCGTTTAATGCTTTTGGCGAGGTGGCCCAAGCTTGTTTTAGTTGCTTAACATTCACACCCCTAAAATAGCCAGAAAAGAAACAGGTAAAAAGATACTAGCTGGTTTCTGTACAAAGAATTTTACACTGATATTCCATAGGCTTGCTTTGTCAAACAAAGCCGTTGTAGCACAATCATCAGTTAATGCATCAGTTTTAGTACTCTACAATCTAGGAATTCATTGGGCATAGGGAATTCATCAAATTTTATACAGAAAATAACTGTCATTGCCACCTAAAGAGTAGCAGTGAAGCAGTTAGTACGACAAACTGATGATTGAAGCTAGTGCATGACTGTAAGTTCAGCTGTGTCACTCTGAGGAGAAGCTTAACTCATCAATGGCCATGGATATCTTGGATTCTATAATGCCATCACTGTTTTCTTCTACTGCTTTCTGTCCATTTTTTTCCTTCCCTTCCGTTGCATTCATGCACTCCTGGAATCTGAAGCAACTGATGAGATGGTCATTTGTGATCCCGGCCACCTGCATGAATGAGTAGATGACCGTTGGACCCACATACCGGAAACCCCTTCTTACGAGGTCTTTGCTTATTGCATCGGCTTTTGGAGTTTTGACTGGGACCTGGCGAGGATATCGGAACTGGCTCAGTATGGGTTTATAGTTCACAAAGCTCCAAATATAGTTGTCAAAGGATCCAAACTCTTCTATGACCTGACATCAGTTAAACCTGTAACTTGTTAGATGAAATGATATTCATAAGAAGCTTGTAGTCATAGCTTTTTGTAGGAAACTTTAATGGTCCAAGGATGGAAAGCCATCAAGTCAGATAATGACACTGAATCACCAAAGCAATCTGGCATCTTTAACAAAATTAACAATAAGAGTCGCATGAATAAGAGCCACATCTTTTACCTAACATGCCAAATCAAATGATCATTAAGTGCATATTCTATTAAGTTAAAATGCTAGCATCTTTTAACTAACATGCCAACTCAAATCCACATCATAAGACTGATATATAAAAAGCAAAATCCAATTAAATTAAGAAAATGAAAATAACTAAGTAGGTGTTCAAATTATAGTAACATATCCACATGCCAGTGGTAAAAGTTTTCAGCTTAGTGCACTTTACATTTTCTGCTTTTAATGGTAAAAATATCAAAAGAAAAATTTTAATATACCTTGCATATTTGTCGTGCATTCTCAATGATAGCACGAAGCTTTGGTTCAGATAATAGAGAGCTTGCAGAGCTTCCAGATGCTATTACTTTCTTGTCATTCAGTTTTGACACAGCAACTGGATCAAAATCCACAAAAACTTCCCTATTGAGGTAAGAAAAGAACTGTTACTGATTTTCATATTGGAATCAACCAAAAAATGGGCAAGAGAATCCGGCCAAAAGTACAGTTTGTCAATAAGCGAAAGCATAACGTGACATTCGTAGAAAAAAACCTGAAGATTTGTCTTTTGCTCAGAATGGCAGGCCAAGTAAGTTCAGCTAAAGCACCTGACAGTACAAGAAGCTCAAACAATTTCCTGCATGCAAACAAGAAAACCTAGTCAACCATAGAAAGCCACATTAGGAAAGATAGGCCTGTTAAAGAAAGGTTATAACTACAGAGAATATTGCAATCACATACTTGTCATCATGGACTGGAACTCCCCATTCTTCATCATGGAATGCAGCGTAACACGGATCTGTTTTCAACATTTGAAATGTTAAGCTATAGAACCTGAAATAAGCACAAGCATCCGGACAACTCATCTCAAGCCTCTGCTCTAGTGATGAATGGCTAATGTTCTCAAGCAACTCTCTTATACATCTTCATTGATACTCTTATAATAGGTTTACCAATATTACAACTTCAATGCCCTAAAAATTTCTCAATTCCATTCTTGCACCACGGAAAGCTTAAAATAACATAAAAACAAACTGATAAATAACACTTGAGCATTCAGAGCATGTACGAGTGTGGAGTAAGGTAGAGTTGAGATTAAGGAAAAAATATATATGAGATATTGAGTTCGCTGAGAAAATGTGAAAGATAGGCAGGCCCTTCGGAGTAACATGTTTCTTACAACCAAACTAACATATTTACAGCTATATCCATTCTAACAGGTAACTTGACTTGTAAGATAGTTATGTATAAAGGGAACAAACTAAGTGAATCTGATCAACATCTTTTTATTCAATCAAGCAACTGTATAAACTTGTTTAGGACAATACAAGGAATCATAACAAAATGTCAAAATGAGATTCGGAAAATATGGAGTTTGACAGTTTAATGACCCCAGTGTAACACGTGCTAACCCAAATTAAGGTTGTGAAAAAGCTGCATTTCCAGGGATCAATCAAGTCAATTTTGCAATTTGATCATGTTCATACTTTAATATCTACGTTAATAGCAACAATCCTACAATAAACTGCTAGATTACTACTCCATAGAAGTTAGGCTAGTTATCTGCAACGATTCCTTGGAACTTCAAAGATAGAGAATGGTAATATGGTCAAAGATTTATGAAGCTAAGCTAATCATTAGTTCTGCCATTGAACTCCCATAGTTCCACATATTACAACACCTGAATTCATTGATTTAAAGTCAAAGACAAAGAAACGCACCTATATTTGGTGTCACCCAGGCACAGCTCCTCTTGGAGTGTGAACCATCAGAAGACGGTTGACATTCTAAACCTCCATCAGAAACCACACTTCTCGGCTTTGACGCATACTGCTTCCTTCGACTCCCTAGACTATACGACCGAGTCAACCTTCCTGTTGATGCTCGGCTATGGAATGAGTCTGTGGAGGCATCTGATGAACAAGAAGCATTTAGGGATAAGTTTGAGTGCAACAACTGCTCGTGGCGGCGAAGAATTGAAGGAACACTAACAAAATTTGATTTGGGAGATAAAGCACTCCCCCTGGACATTATAGGAGCCTTCTTCTCATCAGACAAGATGTTCCCTTCCGGTGATCTTTCAACCTTTTTCAATGGCTTCGATGCTGGTTTTCG
This sequence comes from Erythroxylum cataractarum, assembly GCA_024703695.1. NCBI lineage: Eukaryota > Viridiplantae > Streptophyta > Magnoliopsida > Malpighiales > Erythroxylaceae > Erythroxylum > Erythroxylum cataractarum. The sequence continues at coordinate 95,353 of JANJEY010000008.1, forward strand.
AGCACTCAAAGACCCTGTCTTGTTGTTTCCATTGACTCCTAACACGGGCCTCGATTCAGAATCGCCCACATTCATTGACCTCACTCTTGGAGGTCCGGACATTGCTAGAACAACTTAAATTTGCTCAGTTCTTCACAGATCTTTACCTTATTTCCCTCGATAAAAACCCACTTTTTCAAAATTTTCACTTTCCAATGTCCTACTCAAAAGCACGCAAGCAAACAAATTTCCAGCTACTTAGCATCACCAAGCCAAATCAATAAGACCCCAATGTCTCACCAACGACAGAAGCTTAAATCAGCACGAATGACCTACCCGCATCAAACCAAACTATACCCTCTAGTAGCTACATCCATTTAACGGCCCCTTTAAAGGTTGGTAACCCAGATCTTGGCTTCTGACCCTTTTGACAATTTTTGAACCACTCATACCACCAGTTAAGAATCACTATAATGAAACTCTAAACCAAAACCCAGAACCAAAAACCCACCAAAACCATCCCATTCAACTCTTCAATATCAGCGCCATAAACCCCTCGCAGAAGTAATACCTATCAATCGAAATGTGTAAAAAGGCATCACCTTTTGACCAAAGCTGCACACTCCTCGAACACCAACATGTTACTTGAAACAAAATAAAGTAAACAACTTCATTGTAATATATTCAAGAAAAGAAAACTACACGCCTAGAGAGAGAGAGAGAGATGGGAAAAGAGTTTGGCCTCGTAACATGAAGATTCCATTCTGCATTGTTAAAAACGAGATGGCGAGAGTGAGACTCTGTAATATTTACCTCAGAAAAGAAAGCATGATAGGCCAGGATTAGTTTTACAACGGCGTAGTTGTGATCTTATCATGAGATTAAATAAGGCTCTGACACATATAGAGAGAGCCCTATCTGTTTAATCTCTAATTTTTCCGGAGAAAATGGAAGGAAAGTCCTCGAGAAAATGCAATTTACTAATTTTAACTACGTCTAAATATTTTAGACAAGAAAATAAAAAGAAAGCACTCAACAAGCTTATCAATCTGTTTAATGGCCTTTTTACCGGTTTTAAGTTTTTGTTCTTTTCTTGTATAGCAATCTCTCTACTTCGAGAAAAGAAGAACCAAAACACAAGTTCAAAAAGAGGATTTTACTTGATGTGTTTGATGAGTGAATAATGATTTTCTATTCTTACTCTCTTCTTTATATTTACTCAAACAGACTTAAATTGCAAGCAATTGTCAAGTAGGGTTTACTTTTGACTTGTGTTCTGCCATTATGCAATGTAAATTCTCTGTTTACCATGCCTTTTAGTTCGGTTGATAATTTCATCGGACTTTATCCGAGTCAAAGTCAATGCCTGAATTTCGGTCAATCCAAAAAGTCAACATCCAAATTTCGGTCAATCCAAAAAGTTGGCATCGCCCGACGCTCAAGTTGATCGGGCTTCAATCTCAACCCGACCCACTATCATGTCTCTTTTGTGGGAAAATTGTGTGTACAACTGGAGTTGGAGTTGTTTTGGTCATAATACTTTCCTTTAGTTGTTTTTGATGAATGGAGAAGGAAATGACAATAAATGTTAAGCATAAGCAACTGATTGTACTATTTTTCCTGTAATGAAATGTTAGAAAGAATTGAGATGTTTAATCTTCTTCGATTTTCTTTGTTTGGATATTAAACTCTAAATGAGTCTCTAAATTTGCCTCCCATTCAAGACCAGAAACCATCCAAAATTGCTGATAAGGTGTTTGAAACTTAATATCCCCTGAAACGTTTCTATACCTTGAGGTAGAAAAGTTGCAAGCTTTGGAATTCTCATGCAAGATAGAAACTTTTTTCTCATTGTCAAGATTCTGGACGAACCAAACCTTTGTAAGATGTAAACAGAATAAAGCAGCTTAAACATTCCATGCACTGCTCCAATGAAAGCATGAGTAGGTGAGCTATCTTCTCTGTTGTCCTATCAGTGCCACTTTCTACTTTCCAGTACGCTAATGTTTGTCACCTTCATATATGCGACAACCGTTATCTCAAGGAATTGGAACCGAAAGAGAGATCATAGAATTCTTTGATGCCATTCAAATTAAAGTCATGATTCCACTCCACAGTGTGCAGCAATAAAGAAAAAAACATGAACGATCCTTGTGAAAAGAGACTGCGAATATTTTAATCTCAAACAAGTTGATGCTGGATTCCAAAGGAACAGACTGTTTTTTGTTCGATTTGCATCTGATTTGCATTGACATAAAGGGGAAAACTATAGGAAAGTAATTTTTATGCAGAGTCTTGCATCTAGCCTGCAACAACCTCGTCCGTCAAAAGAACCAGAAGCTGCACCTGGAAGCACCCAAAAAATGCAAATTCAATGATGTCATTAAATGTAATCATGCCAAGGAGAGAAAGACAAAAAGTTAAGTAATGTCACGACATTATATCATGCCACGAGAAGAGAAAGCAGACTTACCCAAGTAAACCCCTGCCTTGCCATGATCTAGGTGTCACAGTTGATTAGAGCACCTTGCCTCATAACTATCACAGGTACTCCATGCCCCTGATTTGCACGAGCCTCAAATGCAAGCTTCTCTAGAAGATTCTGACCAACTTGATATTCCGAAGCTCCAAATTTCACAATTTGATTTCCAAGCTGTAAACCATCTTATGCTGTTGGGATGAATCGGCAATTTCATTGACCACAGCAAATGGTAAACTGGTAAGTGCATATATATCCATGAAACCTGGAGAATCTCTCAGAGTGACATTTAGTGATGATGCAGATCCATTGGTTCCGTCCATCGAGGAGTTTTGTTTGTCTGATGACCTGTGATCACCTGTCAAACAACATAAAACCATTGAAGTTAGAGCTTCGGAATACTCCATCAGACCTGTAAATATACCAAACAGTAGATGTTTCTATTACAAAATAAGGGTCTGCCACTTTACTCCAATGCGAAACCACAATCAGCCATAAGTTGAAGGGACAGATAATATTGGCATAGGATCATTAAAAATCACCTGGTTGCTAGCAAAAATGAACCAAATCAGTATTTTCTATATTGCAGTAAAGTGTGAGCTGTTACGTGAGTCTTTGAAGGATGAAGATCTACCCACAAGCCTTGTCAAATGCAAAATTTGTATCTTCCCGTATATTTTCTCCATTATTTCTTTGTGATCATTATGCAGTTCTGGAAATGGGAGAGAAATCAATCATACAATTCAGATCAAATATGTTCATAGAGCCAGTATCTTATACACAGTCAGATACAAACTATGAATAGCAAGTTGCTCTTAATTACTTAGTCTATTGCTGGCGACACTGCATACATATTAATTTAGTTCGGATCTCAAACACCATATTGTGCCGACGGTGATTGTGGGTCTGATTAGTTCGACCACATGAATGGAACATCATTAAAAGCTTGACATAAAAATGTATGTTAAAGGAAATCATTCTAAGAAACTATTGCATGAGCTAGATTGGCTCGCATGCGCTAAAACACCAATTGATTTGATTACCAACACAGAACAAAAGAAAATTAAAGAAAGTAAGTACCAACTAGGCAATGCCGTTTAGCTCTAACCACTGGAATGTCAATGTCTGGCCGAGGAAATCCCTACACTTTGAGAAGCAAAAAATCTTTATAAAGTATACCAAACTCAAAGCACTTAAACATCCACCATGAATTATCAATAACACTTTCACAAAGGGAAAACCAAAGTACTAACCAAAGTACTATATCATCAAGCTCCGTTCTTCTCCTTTTTGTTAACAAATTAGTATATGCCAAAAGGAAGAGCAGTAATTACTCTTCCCTTTACCTGCATTCTCTCTGAAGCTAAACAATTAAGATTGCTTCCAACTATAACCCACAAACCTTAAAATCTTATCTTTTCACAGAAGTCAAAGGAAGTAAAAGAGGATAGTGTTGAGAATCCATCAAATATTTAGCACAGTAACAAACAAAAACAGCTGCTTTATACACAAAACTTACGCAAAACTTATCCCTGTCCAGCATTTTCTTAGAAACCAAACAGGCATCAAAATCCTAGCTTTACAAATTCAGGAAAAGAATTAAACTTTAGGCACAAAGAGAAAGTGGGCATGAACCTCAGAGTCGAGGAGATTTCTGGATAGACCAGAACCGTCGGGAGCACAAAGGGGGTCGAAGATGAAGTTCATCTCCACTTCCATGGAGTTCCTCTTCTCCATAAGCTTCATCGTCTCCGATTTCAAGTTCGTTGCCAACGTTTTTTCACCATACCCTTTAACTTCAAATTAACTAAAATGCCTTCCAATTTACCCAAGACCCTATATTGATATTCGCGTCTGCTCTACCCTGCTCTGTTTCAATTTCTGTAATGTTATGGCCATGGCTTTTCACGTGCAAGCTTGAAGAAGAAGAAAAATCCGTTACCAGCGTCGTCGTGGTCATCACATTGTATGCTACATTGACGTAGGTCTAGGAAAGTATGATATTACGCAACCTTTTCTGTACATAATAGAGAGATGTTTCTAATAAATTCGTAGGTAGACGTCATATAAAAATAGTAATAATTCAAGTTAACAGAAGTAATACGTAAAAATTATACGTAAAACATTTAAGTAAATAGAATTATAATATAAGATAAATAAGAATATACTTGATGGAATGCTTAATCTACTAATACTTTAGATCTTCTAAAGGCCGACTCTTTTTATCGCTAGTTACGTTAGGATTTTTGACTGAGCAATTCTAAAAAAACGACAATCTTACAATTTTAAGCATTCATCACGGTAAAAACTACACCACCTATTCACCCCCACCACTCACCGTACCTAAGTCATCAACCCTATCGTTATGAGTATCTACGAGCTCCTTTTAAAAAATTGATCTGTTGATTATCGACATATTTATTGAGAAAGTAATAAATATGCCAACTGACTAGCCTCTTAGGCTGATCATTTCATTATTGGGGTTATTTTTTTTATACTACACCTTCCGAGTGCAACTATTTCCTCTTCGAGAATCAATCGGAGTCCGTTTCTCCATAATTGCTTTATAATTTACTTTAGCATTTCGCTTCACTGAAAACAAAAAACAAAAAAAGTACCGTTGCATTCCAAGAAAAGTCCCTCACCACTCAACGTGAAATTCACGTGACTTGAAGCTATAGATATGCGGCACAGCTAAGCTGGTCCCAACATACTCAACCTTTTACCAAAGTGACGATGATCTCTTCATTCTTTTGTTCATTTGACGTGGCAGGGCCAAGCGGGTACCTTTAGCATTAGATAAGGAATACAGCAACAGTTGTAGAGGCTTTATCTCCTCGCCGTTTCCTACGTACAAATTCCTATGTGTTATGGCCCAGATGATCATACCCGATAGGAGTTTAGTAGGTTGTTTTTGATGTCTATTTGGCAGAATTTAGCCCAATAAGCTTTAGTCCACTTCTTCATTAGTCACTAATCCTCTATATATATTGTGGTGACTCCCGCATTGGAAAATGGCAACCGCAGTAGCAGCATCTTTGGCCGCTTCGATTGCCTCTGTTGTTCTTTTGTCTCGTCGTTCCTCGCCTTTGATTTTTGCAAGGTTTAGAACAGGGTCGAGTCTTCGGTTTCCTTTGGCGATTGCAACATTTTGTTCTGGTAGAAGAAGTAAGCTCATGGCTAGTTCTCTCGCTCGGGCCACTCTTGGTCTCACTCAGCCTGCCAACATCGATGTCCCTAAGGTGTGCGTTCTTCACTCTCTCTGTACCAACCTTGTGTTTTTTGCAGCTGTGAACGGGGTTGTTGTTGTTGTTGTGTATATGGTTAGATTTAGATTGTTGGGCTTTTGTTGGTGAGTTCATCATATTAAAGCAGGTCTATAGATGCTTCAGATTGATGGTTATGTTCTTGTCATCATGGATGATAATTGTCTGGTCAACTCTTTGTTTCACTAAAATTTAATATCTGATCTGACTCTATTCGTTTTTGACCCACTGCGATGCTGAATCTTTCTTTTTTCTTTGCTGCGTACTGATTTTTTTCCCTGGCCTTTATTGGTTCTGCACCACAGTTTGGAGAAAGATTTATACTTTTGTCTCAGTAGTTAATAGAGTATGCAGCATGCTTTGTCGTATTTTCATGGGAGTATATTCTTTGGTTAGTTCTTATAGGTTATGTGTAATGTATTGAGGTTTTTGGAGATTGATCGGTGTTCTTTCTTGAAGAATACTCACGAGTGTTCTTTTTGTTCCTGATGATAATTTGGAAGATCTCTTTTGCTGCAAAAGAAATCGATGCAGTTGAATGGAAAGGAGATATACTCGCAGTTGGTGTTACTGAAAAAGATATGGCCAGGGGTGAAAGTGCAAAGTTTGAGAACTTGCTTTTGAAGAAACTAGATACCCATTTGGGTGGCTTATTGAGTGAAGCATCTTCTGAGGAGGATTTTACAGGAAAAGCTGGTCAATCACTAGTTCTTAGACTTCCCGGTCTAGGTTCCAAAAGGGTTGGCTTGATTGGTCTTGGGCAGTCTGCTTCAAACTCATTTGCTTTTCATAATTTTGGTGAGGCCATTGCAGCTCCTGCAAAAGCTGCTCAAGCTAGCAACGTTGGTATTGTACTTGCTTCAACAGAGAATATTTCAAATGACTCAAAACTTAACACCGCTTCAGCTATAGCTTCAGGTATTACTTCTAAATCTGATTGTTTAATAGTTAATGTTTACACTTCCAGCTGGACTTTATTCAACATTTCAAAAATTTTGGCAGGGATCGTGCTAGGCATATATGAAGATAACAGATACAAATCAGAATCAAAGAAAGCTGTGCTTAAATCTGTGGATATTCTAGGTTTTGGGACTGGACATGAGCTAGAGAAGAAGCTGAAATATGCTGAAGATGTATCTTCTGCTGTGATTTTTGGCAGAGAGCTTGTGAATTCACCAGCCAATGTAGTCACTCCTGGTATGTATTGCCTCCATATTAACTGATCCCATGGAGTTTTGTATGTACTGCAGTGACTGATTATCAAACCAATTACATTTTTTACGCCTTAAATAGTCACACAGAGAGATGCAGATCTGCACGGTGTGTGTTAGTCAATAACTCCCTTTTTAATTGTGTGCAATCATTTCTATGTTACAGCGGTACTGGCCGAAGAAGCTTCAAAGATTGCTTCCACATACAGTGATGTTCTTAAGGCCAACATCTTGACTGCAGAACAGTGCAAAGAGTTGAAAATGGGGTCCTATCTGGGGGTCGCTGCTGCTTCTGCAAACCCCCCTCATTTCATACATTTGTGCTATAAACCTTCAAGCGGACCTGTTAAAGCCAAGTTGGCCTTGGTTGGAAAGGGATTGACTTTTGACAGGTGATTATAGAAATCTGAGAAGAGTCATCTTTAGTTCTCACATTTGAGAGTAGGTGGAAGAGTATATGCATAGATTTCCAGAATTTGTGGTACTTTTTAGTTGTATATGCCTTCATTGGCATCCAGGATTACTTATCAATGAGTCTGTGATCCTCTTCATATTCGATAAATTATTTTCCTTCATCTTCTTATCAATCAAATTATTCGTTTGTTTGTTTTATTATTTTGGTAGGTTTCTATTTACACCGGCTATTGTTCTTGAACATATTTTTTGTATACTTTCAGTGGTGGCTACAATATCAAGACAGGACCTGGCTGTTTAATTGAGCTCATGAAATTTGATATGGGAGGTTCAGCAGCAGTTTTAGGTGCAGCAAAAGCTATTGGCCAAATTAAGCCTCCTGGAGTAGAGGTAAGCATGTTCTTGTTCTACCATTAGGAATTATATTGTTATCAATCTGTAACATGTGTTTGTTTTTCATTTAATCCTTCAACCCTGCCAAACTTTTGATCTTGTGCTAGAAACTTTAAATAAATTTTGTATTTGTAGGTTCATTTCATTGTTGCAGCTTGTGAAAATATGATCAGCGGAACTGGTATGAGGCCAGGAGATATAGTCACTGCCTCAAATGGGAAGACAATTGAGGTATTGCATTTCTTAAGATTTTAATAGATTAAATATAAAAACTGTGGGCTATGAATCCAATTGAATCGATATGTTGTGGATGTTTGTATTTCAGGTCAATAATACTGATGCCGAAGGGAGGCTTACACTTGCTGATGCATTGATCTATGCTTGTAATCAGGGTGCAGAGAAGGTAATGTCCAAATAAAAGTATGACAGTACAGATATATGTGTATCAAATTTGTTATGGAGTTTGTAATAGAAATAGGGTACTGAAAACTACACTTAGATTTATAAAATCTTTTCACTACTATTTGGAAGTGATGATATAGACAAAATTACTGTGAATGGCATTTCCTCTTCCATCCTATAAAGTGACTTACAGTTTTAGTTGGAAATTTATGTGAGATAAGTACTCCAAGAGCAGAAGCTTCTCTTCTTCTTCGTCGTGTTCTTCTTCTTTAGTGAATTGAGTTGATGCATCTATTAGCTTTTCATTCTTGATTTTTGAAAAGCTTCTTGTAAGTAATTGTTGTCTGTAATATTATACAGATAATGATGAAGCATGCTATTTTATGCTACGTTAGCATCTTATTTCCCTTGTTTTGAAGGTTAAAGAGTTTAACCTTATACTGTCTTTTGGGAAAATTTGAAGATTGCCTTAACAATGCTCAAACATCTTGCAGATTGTTGACCTGGCAACCTTGACTGGAGCTTGCGTAGTTGCACTTGGGCCCTCGATTGCAGGTATTTATTACTAGGTCATTTGATACTGGTGTAGAATTTTCGTGTGGTTCATTTCTTGTCTAGCAATGGGTTGGTTTGGAAGAGAAGCAAGTTTTAAAAGGATTCTGAAGCAATTGGTACATGTCATTGTGCCTGTCAGTAGAAGGTTTTTGTACTCTTCAACTTCTTCTTCGAGTTTTCCAAGATCAAAATGAAGTCTCCGACGGTGACCACATTTGCAGTGTAGTCCATGCCATCTGGAGCTCTATGTATGAACATCTAAAGTCGTGATACCTAGTATCTCAGTGCCATCTTATACTAATTAATGTGGGAACATGATTGCCTGATGTGATTCAAGTTTGATCACTTGCGTAGCCCATCATTGATTAATAAAAGATCTTCCATTTTGTAGGTGTTTTTTCACCCTGTGATGAGCTGGTGAAGGAGGTCTTTACTGCAGCAGAGATCACTGGAGAGAAACTTTGGAGGATGCCATTGGAGGATAGTTATTGGGAGTCCATGAAGTCAGGAGTGGCTGATATGGTTAATACTGGTGGCCGTCAAGGGGGTGCTATCACCGCAGCCCTATTTCTGAAACAGGTACTTGATCTCATTTATCTGCAGTTGGTACTGATAACTTCATGTTTAATGTTCCTCATAGACATCTTACATGAACTTGTATGCAAGTCAGCTAGAAACTTCATGCCCCTTCTGTACATGAAACTTTCAATCTCAGAGAAAATGTGAAAGTAAATCATTGAAATGTCAAGTAGTTCTTGAGAATTCTAAGATCACATGCATTTGTATTCCGCTCTTAAGATGCTAATTTCCAACGTTGACATCCTGATATCCTGTGGTTTTCAGTTTGTTAGTGAGAAGGTTCAATGGATGCACATTGACATGGCTGGTCCGGTCTGGAACGAGAAGAAGCGTGTCGCTACAGGATTCGGCATTTCAACTCTTGTGGAGTGGGTCTTGCAGAACTCCTCTTAGACATTTGTCTCAGAAATATTTCTAGGAAGGTCTGTACGGGAGAAAGAAAATGGAGGCTGTGAAATAAAAGATGTGGGATGTGTTTTAGTGCTGTGAGATGAGTTATCGCACAAATAAAAAGTTTGTTGGGAAGTCATGGAAAACTTATCCAATCATACGTTTGAGTTTGAGGTGTCTACTAAAGCAAGCTTCATTTACATGTTTAACTTGTACATTTCAATCCTGTTCCTGATCCTGTAAGATGCTTGCTACTGTCTTCAATCTTCCATCAGGTTTCTGTTAGAAAACTCTAGCTTGAAAGGCTAGAGATCAGTATGTATTGATAGTAATTATTGAAATGGGGTTATTTTTTTTATACTACACCTTCCGAGTGCAACTATTTCCTCTTTGAGAATCAGTCGGATTCCGTTTCTCCATAATTGCTTTATAATTTACTTCAGCATTTCGCTTCACTAAAAAAACAAAAAAAGTACCGTTGCATTCCAAGAAAAGTCCCTCACCACTCAACGTGAAATTCACGTGACTTGAAGCT
>JANJEY010000008.1:116609-137615 GCA_024703695.1 Erythroxylum cataractarum
ATCCTCTCTCAGCCCACTCATGAAATACCCCATGAACTGCTCTTTAGGTAATCGTCCCACTTGCGACGAAATAAATTCAAAAGCCTCAATATATTCCTCCACTGACTCCGTCTGTTTCAAATCCAACAACTCTTCAAAAGGATTATCAAACCTTCTTCCCCCATATCGGTCGATAAGAGCTCGCTTAAACCTCTCCCAGTCCAACTCTGCCTCGGTCTCCCGCAGAAGGTTAAACCAATGGATGGTGGAACCTTCCATGCTCAGAAGGGCTAGCTTCATCTTAATCGGGTCTGAAGTATTATGAACTTCAAAGTATATTTCGGCTCTCGTGATCCATCCTACAGGGTCTGACCCATCAAACATGGGTAGCTCTACCTTGCGGACGGACATCCTATATTCTTCCATGGTATCATCGGTGTGCTCCACCGGATGTGATTGGTCATGGCCTGGGTTCCTTACTCCACCAACAGTTGGCCCCCTTCCTGACGCATCTCCACTTCCCTGTCCTTCCTCTGGCCTCTTACCCAACATTTTACTCATCTCCAACAGTAGAGAGCGCTGCATTTCGCCCATCGCCATTCGCATGGAGGACTGAATTTCTTCTACCCCAGCCTCCAAGTTAGCCATACGAGCTTCCAATACTTCTACTCGATCGGACATCTTGGGTGGCATCAAGGTCAGTTGCTCTAACTTCTCTAGCCTTCGAAAACAAATGGATCTTCTCCCCAACTATTGGTATCTGACAGGTCGGACCAATTTGTTAGGAACCTCTAGCTTAATAGGCTAGAGATCAGTATGTATTGATAGTAATTAGTGAAAATACTGCTATTACAAGTGATTCGAGGATCACTTACTAAACCAGAGCAAGAGTTGTTGCTCCTCAGGGAAAGAAATAATTTCTCTCTCTATCCAAATGACAATTCTCACTCCCAACTTGCTGAATGTCACTCTCTCTCTTCTGCCCCCCTATTTCTCCCCTCTACCCCTTCGTACATTCTGCTGCTCCCTATTACCCAAACTAACTAACTTTGACGTCATTCTTTTTATTCCCTGCAGCCCCTTCTTTCTTTCTACGTGAATACACTCTCCATATTCTAGGTAATATTATTGTCATTGGCCCTAACAGTTTCCAATTTGCAAGTCTCTATGCATGAGTTTGTTTTTAGTTTATGTTTTAAATTGTTAGTTTCAGTTGGTGTTTCAGGTGAAATCAAGAACCTTTATTCCCTTAAAATCCCAGAACATGGACATTGTCACTCAGTTTTTCTAATTGGAACATCAAAATCTGCTAGTTTATGTATGCGTGGTATAATTTTGACTCAATCGTATTCAATTGGACCGCAACATCATTACGAAGTCCAAAACACCGAATCAAGCAGAAAACATGGACGCACAGTCCTCGCACGTGCTTCGACTTCCATTCGTTGACCAATCACGTGCACTATATTTGAAATTCAGCTTTAATTTTTTTAATTTTATGTCATAACAGCAAACTTCACGGTTCATACATATTTCGCGTTTTAGGACAGAGCAATATTGTATGCTGCTTTCGTTTGTGTTCGTTTGCTTCGCTACAATCTCGATACTTTTTCTACAGTTCTGCACCTATACACTATAAAATCATTACTTTATCCACACTCAATTCTGTTCCGTGAACTTTTCGAGATTTGACGCATAGTTATGTCCAAAAAAAAAGTTTTTAGCTTTTGAGCTTTTTGTTTCACTTCAATTATCATGTAATAGCCGGAAGGAGCAGAGAGAAGAAGAAGAAGAAGAGCTCATAGAGATGAGTATCTCTTTGACTGTCATGACCTTTAATCTTCGCGAAGATCAACCGGAGGATGGCCCAAATGCTTGGGGGAAGAGGAGGGATTTGTGTATTAGTGTCATCACTAGTTACTCTCCCATGATTCTTTGCACCCAACAAGGTTTGTTTCTACCCTTAGGATAGGTACTGTGCTTGTGATCATGTGTTTTCCGTGAAAATGGTTGATCTGGGTCTCTTTTGAATAGTGTTTTGGAAATGGGTTTTAATTAGTTTGGAGTCACTGAGTTGTGCTGGTAACTTGGCTCTATGTCTCTTGGCACCGTCTTGTGTGCTGTTTCGTGTTTAATTTCCCTGACTGGTTTGACATTACTGACGTTGAAAATTCGGACAGTTTTCTAACTGTTATGTCTACTTTCTATTTTTGTTGGAGTCAGGTATCAAATCACAGTTGGACTTTCTTCAGCAGGGATTGCCAGGTAAATTCTTCAGAATATTTCCATGTAGCTTCTCATTTGAAAACTGTTGTTTGGCTATATGAGTAAATAGTTATTATTATAGTAAGGATTGAACAGTGCTGATACCGTGTTTCTATGTACTCCAATTCGATCAAGAGATGTTTCTATACATTTTGCTCTTAATTTAAGTAGATACATCATGTTACGAATGTGATTGAGCTATCCACCACTTAATAAGTAGATTACACTGAATACATGTATAGACATGTTCTCGTTCTATTCGAATAGCAGAGAATGTTAGCCGAGGCTGATGCTTGATAAATGCTTGTTTTATTGGGTATGCTTGTAAATAGCACAATTGTCCAGATTCATTCTGTTATCTTGTAAGAAACTAGAAATTTTCACTGTTGTCACTGTCGTGCTAGGAGCTGATAACACTACAGCTGCAAATGATCATACAGGAAAAACCTGTACAGTTGGAATACTTATAATCAGTTACTGTGAATTTTTTTCTTTTTTAAAAAAAATTGTTTCTGTAAACTTCTGACACTCTGCCAAAAATGTTTGATCCGTGCTTCTGATTAGTATATGGAATTCATTACTTAATGGTTATATGTCACATTATGAATTACAAGATAACTATTTTCTTTTTATGTATGCTATTTTGGCATGCTAGAAATTCCTGATATTCAAGTGCGCCACTCTTATTTTCATCAATCTCAAATTGGGATCTTGTTAGATGCTTTGTGATGTTTATCAGGCTATGATCAATTTGGAATATCAAGAAAAGGATCTGAAGATGCATCAGATGAACACTGCACCATCTTCTATGACAAGGAGAAAGTATGAATCTGACCAAAAATTTTTCTTAATCAAGTGTATCAAAGCCAGCTTCCTTGTATTAATTTACTTTTCATGTTTATTGAAGGTGGAGCTTCTAGAGGGTGGAACCTTTTGGTTATCTGAGTCACCTTCGGTCCCGGGAAGCACATCATGGGGTGCTGCAGTTCCATGTATTGTAACATGGGCGATATCCTTCATACTACCACTACACGACATTGAATTTTTATTCACTAAGTTTGGTTTCCTGTGTATATTATAATTTTGTGTTCCTGTACTTTAAGAGTTCTGCATTGCTTTCTTTGACAAGATGTCCACACATTTCAACTGAAAGGTGTTGAACCACCGGGGTTTTCCTTTCAAATAGTCAATACAAATATGGATGAGTTTAGTCCTCGTGCCCGGAGGCGAAGTGCTTTACTCACATGGCAACACATTGCATCCTTACCTCCAAGCTTGCCAGTTGTGTACTGTGGGGGATTTAACACACAAAAGGAATCAACTACAGGACGTTTTCTTCTGGGGAGATCAAGGTAGTTTTGGTACATAATGGTTATGCTGTAGTATGTTGTGTACATTTCTAAATGCTTATGGCCTTTTTCCAAAATGTTGTTCCTCAAAGAGAGCACGGGGCTGTGGGAGATATGAGAGACGCATGGGCCAATGCTCGAGTGAGAAAAAATGTTTCCCTCATACGAACTTATCATGGATTTAAAGGTACCATCTCACAACTTGATGTTGATCTTTTAGTTCTCTGTTATTTTATGATTATGTACTTACAAAGTATCAGCAGGCGACAAGCAAGGAGCGCTTGAATTCCTCAAGTTGATATTCAGAGCACTTTGCCTTTGTTGGGACCGCCAAACTCAAGATCTACATGTAGACTGGATTCTTTTCAGAGGTAGATCCTTGATTCCTGTCCTCTGCGAAATTGTGAATGACAATATCAATGGGTGTTATCCTTCCTCACACTATCCAATATTTTCTGAGTTTATGCTTCCTCGGTCTGTGAGACCACTTGAGCCAGCTCCTGCTGAAGAACAAAACTAAGTCGCCCTCTGATCTGACGTTAACATCTCCAGACCCCTCATCCCCTTCTCATCCATTATTCTTTTGACCATCTAATGACAAAGAATGTGGTTGGTTTTATTGTTGGAAATCTGGCCACTTCATGGCCAACATTTTCAGTTGTTGCAAGTGATGGTTAACAGATAACTCAGTTTCTGTTGCATTGAAAGCAACATATTTCCTTCGAGAATTATGCTGGTCTCAACAGACATTTACGTGTTTTCCTGCGGGTGGATTTTACGTTAGCAATTCTGAAATTAGAAAACAGAGTTGTTAGCAAACGATGAGATGTATTAAGTAGCTTGGAAGTTCATTTTGGTTGTTTTTGATGGTAATGAAAGATCAGATTATCTTTGGTTGCAATGTTGAACCTGGATCTAGTATCATATCTTACATGTTGATTGAATTCGAAACTATATATGTTCGATTCTTGAAATATATAACCGAGCAGATGATAGCTTGCATCAAGGTGGAAATGCTTGTAAGTTCCATAGCTTGATGGTTGCCACGAGAACACCTAATAGATTGTTCTTTCCCCCAATTGTAGTAGTGTGCACAGGCAAATGAAACTTAAAGACAACATCTACTTTCCCTGAAGGATTAGGCATGAAAGAAGATGTTCTCAGCTTGTACAACATCAAACAACGTTGCTTGTAAAGGGAAGTACGAAATTTGGTCACGGGTCAAATTGAAAAGCATTGATAAGCACTAGCAAACCACTAGACCTAACCCTTTACTGGTGAGTGAAGGACAAGTAGAATAAGTTTCCAAGACAGGCAGTGACCTGAGATCTCCATCTCCATTTCAGTCAGGAGGAGTCTTGTGAAGTGGAAATATTAACAATGCTCCAACTTTGACAGTTATATATAGTGGCCTTGCATGACGCTTGCTACGGTTGGTTGCAATGGCGGAGTCATCTGGGACCGGTCACTGACTTCCACACAAAGTCAAGTTAGGGGATGGTCGGTCCCTTTCACTCCTCTCAATTCACATGACTAGCAGTCTAGCACCCAACAAAAGGCTACTCCAAAATGGCAACAACCGTCTCTTCTTTTATGGAAAGTCTACTTGCCCCTTACCAATAAAAGATCAGAATCCTTCTGATCCAGTGATTCTAATTTTGCTACCTACATAAGAAATATATACGGCTGTTTTAAAACTTTTGAATTAAATTTATTAATAAATTTAATTTAATTATATTAATGAGATTAAATTTAATTTAATTTACACTATTTGTAACAAACTCAGTAATATTATAAATAAATTCAATTATACTGTTTGAAATGAGAATGAATATAGTAAGAAATGAAAATATATATTATTATTATTATTATAATTATGCTGGTTGGTTAAGAGAAATGAATGATTACTATTACTATTAACAGTAGTTGATTTGTACAAAATATTAAGAAATAAAAATTTATTATATTTTAATTAATTAGTTAATTATATTTTAATTACTTATATTGTAATTAATCAATTACAATATATTGATTAATTAAAATATTGTAATTAATTAAATTGTAATTAAATAAGTTATATTTTAATTAATAAATGAATTATATTTTAATTAATTATGTTGTAGTTAATTAATTATTAATAATGTTTTAATTAATAGTCTTTAAAATCCAATCAAGTGAAGCACAAGAGAGTGAAAAGTGGAGTAGTCCAAAGAATGAAATAATAAAAAAGCAAGACGTTACCTTTGAATGGTATAGAGAGATTCTTGATAAGAAATACATAACAAAAAATTATATTCAATAAAATCTCGAAATAAATATATAAACTTTAATAATCAAACAATAGTTTTTAATTCAAAGGTGTCTCCCGTAAGCTTCAATATAATTGAATTACTATGCTTGAAGGAATGAATTCAATTTATAAAGAAGATAGGTTTTAATTACATACATAAATTGAATCCATTTCTTTTTTGTATTTTCAAATACCTAAATTGAATTCAATTCACCCTCTTTCAAACACCTCTTAAATGATGTTAATGGTAAAAAAAAAAGGGTTTTCTTTTTTTTTTTTCAGTGGTCAACAAGATGAGTTATTCTCAATTTTGATGGTCAAAACATTGTATCATAACTCCAAATAAGAAAGAAACTCATATCTCTACCTTTAGTTTGTCCTAAGCAAATTCATCAAATTATTCTTCATCTATATTTTAAAAATTGGATCGAAAGTTAGACCGGTAAGATAAAATGTTAAAGATTTAAAATATTTAATTAGTATTAGACTGCCATAAAATCGATCAAAGAATAAATAAAATTAAAATTTTGAAATATAATTAAAAGATATTGTTATAGTATGATGTTTAATTAAAAAAATAAAAAATAAAAAATAGTTAATTTATTTTAGTTTATAATAATTTATTAATTTATAAAAAATTGTCGAATTAATTAATAAACTAATTAATTTTTAACAACAAATGTTAATAAAACAAATTGAACCTGAAAGTTAAAATTGATCAAAAAAAGTTAGATTGTGTAAGTTTTTTTATTATCAAATGGTTAAATTTAATAATAAACTTCATTAAATAGAGATGAAAATAGGCTGACCTATAAGCATAAATTTATATGTTTTCAATGAATCAGCTCATGAACCAATCAGGTTCAGCCTAATTCGAAGATCAATTTGTTTAAATAAAACAACATTATTTTGTTTAGAAAAGTTAGGTGTCGGATAAACTTGAATTTAAGCAATTCAAATTCAAAAATAATTAAAAAATATAATTTTATATTTTTAATGTTAAAAATTTAACAAGAACGCCCTTTTGCTATTATCATACTTTATCTGAGTTATAGATTTTCCCATCCTGTTGGTAGACCTATTAACACGTAATAATTGTTAGTAACAAATAATTAACAAAAGTCAACTTAGCTTCAAATTAATCATAAACTATACCAGAAATCCATCTCTGAAAAGGAAGAAAAATAATTAAAAAATGCCTTTTTTTAATACCGGCGCTCTCTCGTGCTTCTCGTTCTATTAAAGGAAACAGACACAGGCGAAGGTCATCCTCCGTTGTTTCAGTTCTAGAGAGAGAAAGCTAAGCAGTTTTCTCGAGAGAGAGATAGAAAGACTGTTCGAGGACGACATCAGAACTGTGCTTTTCAACAGAGATTTTGCGGATCCAGATCGGCGGTGGCTGTTATGGCGGGAATTTCTCCTACACCGATTGTACGGATCGCCGTATTCGTTTTGCTTTTGGTCCACTCTCACTGCTTCTATCTCCCCGGGGTTGCCCCTCAGGACTTCTTCAAGGTAACTGCAATATGCATGGGGTCCTTTACAGTTGATAATGCGCGTATCTTGACTCGCTTGTTTACTTGTCAATTTCGTGCCTTTATTGGGAAAGGTTAGATCTTGTCGTTTTTTGGGTTTGGCTTCGTGATGGGTTCTGTTGGCGTTTAAGATCTGTTTCTGTTTGGGGTAGTTCTCTAATTTTTATTCGTTTTGGTTTTTACCGTCGGATTAGAGGATTTTTGGTGTGTTTTGAATTACTCGTTGAATTTATGACCTAGTTGAAATTCTTTGTTCGTTTTTTTCCCTCGTTATTCGCTTTCAGCTGATTATTTCGTTTGGGGATTTTATATTTCGAATAGGACGTAAGGATGGTGGGACCGTGAGAAAGTTGGAATTAAAGAATTGCAGACGCTAGTTTTTATCAGTTTTTGTCGTGAGGGGTTGTTTTTAGCTAAAATAATGAGCTTATAATGTGCTTCATTCAGCAAATTGTTCTGCCATAATGAATAAGAATGTAGATCTTCATTTTTTCCGGAGTGGTGCTTGGAAAAGTAAAATCTTGAATCTTTTTTCATTTTCATTCTTTTTAACTAAAACACGGAAGCTTGCTTTTCTGTGGTGTGCATGATCATCCGAAGTTTCCAAATTATTTATTCCACAACGGGGGGAGATTCTCTTAAACATTTGGGAAATTAGTACTTAAGGAGGTTGACTAGAATATTATTTGGTTTGGATGTTGGTTGTTGTTAGCCTTTGTTGTAGAACAAATTCACGCATTTTGAATACATTGCTTAGGAGTTGATTTCTTTTTTCTGTCAGAAAGTTTAAAATTCAAGGATATTTTGATGCATAGGATTAAAGATTTCAATTGCAGATTCTTGAAAGAAGATGGAATTTGTTTCTTTTGTTGAAAAGAAAATTTACAATTAATTTGATGATAGAAATTTTGATTAAATTGAAGCAAGTTCAGACAAAAGAACACTATACTATCATTGTGGAGGATGCCTTGCATTGCTCAAAGAGAAATTTTTTCCTGCAACTTGAATGTGGTGCTTATTATTGTCCCCTAGGTTGAAGAGAATAACCAGAATTGTTGTTGCAATGTGAGCATCCATGTATTGTGGACCTAAATTTGAAATTTTATTAGCTGGTCTTTTATGTTTCCAGACCACATTTTACCAGTTTTGCCTTTTTTTTTTGGATTGATAACTTTTTAGGACTGATTTTTGTGTCCATGAATATAGGGAGATGAGTTGAAGGTTAAAGTGAACAAACTGAGTTCTATTAAAACACAACTGCCTTACTCTTACTATTCACTCCCTTATTGTCCCCCAAAACATATAGTTGATAGTGCAGAAAATCTTGGTGAAGTTCTTCGGGGTGATCGCATTGAAAACTCTCCCTATGTGGTAAGTTGGATTCTTAAGTAATCTGATGGTTCTTTTCATATTAATCACTTTTTAGCTGATAAATATTTTATTCAGTTCAAAATGAGGGAACCGGAATTGTGCAAAATTTTATGCCGCTTGACACTTAATGAAAAAAATGCCAAGGAATTCAAGGAAAAGATAAATGATGATTATCATGCGAACATGTGAGGCATTCTTCCTTGAAATTTTAGCTATTCTACACTTTCGTTACTGGCACAAATTATTTGATATACTGTGTTCTATGTTATAGGATTTTGGACAATCTTCCGCTGGTTGTTCCCATTCAAAGACCTGATCAAGAGAATGTTGTTGTTTATCAACATGGATTCCATGTTGGCCTCAGAGGGCAGTACGCCGGAGTAAGCGACAGACTTCATACTAAATCTATGCTCTTAAGTTGAAACATCTTATGTACTCACGCCAAGGCTTCTTTGATTGATTGTTCACAGCACAAGGAGGAAAAGCACTTCATTCACAATCATTTGGCATTCACTGTCAAATATCATAAGGATCTTCAAACAGATTCAGCTAGGATTGTGGGTTTTGAAGTGAAACCTTATAGGTACTTGCTCTATCCTAGAAATTCTGCCATAACTTATCTTGATTTTAATGTTGCGACCTGATTTTGGCGAGTTCAGTATTAAACATGATTTTGAAGGTGAGTGGAAGGAAGAAAACACACGGCTAACAACATGTGATCCCCATGCAAAGCGTTTAGTTACCAATTCTGAATCTCCCCAAGAGGTTGAGGACAAGAAGGACATAATCTTTACTTATGATATCGAGTTCAAGGTAAGATCCCATCTATCTTGGTAAAAGAATGTTATTTGCTGATTAATGTCATAGTTTTAGGCTTACTGTGTTTTATCCCAATGCTTGCTTATGTTTCATCCTGCAGGAAAGTGACGTGAAGTGGGCATCCCGATGGGATACTTACCTTCTGATGGCTGATGATCAGATTCATTGGTTCTCAATTGTCAATTCTTTGATGATTGTTCTTTTCCTCTCTGGTATGGTTGCTATGATCATGTTGCGCACCCTTTATCGGGATATCTCAAAGTACAACCAACTAGAGACCCAAGAAGAGGCACAAGAAGAGACGGGATGGAAATTGGTTCATGGGGATGTCTTCAGGCCTCCTACTAACTCAGATTTACTCTGTGTTTATGTTGGAACAGGTGTCCAATTTTTCGGAATGATTCTTGTAACCATGATTTTTGCTATGCTAGGCTTCCTTTCCCCTTCAAATAGAGGTGGTTTAATGTCGGCCATGCTCTTACTCTGGGTATTTATGGGGTTATTTGCTGGATATGCTTCGGCCCGCCTCTATAAGATGTTCAAGGGAACAGAGTGGAAGAAAATCACCATCAAAACAGCTATCATGTTTCCTGCAATTGTTTTTGCCATTTTCTTTGTCTTGAATGCTCTAATTTGGGGTGAAAAATCCTCAGGAGCTGTGCCATTTGGAACTATGTTTGCTCTAGTGGCCTTATGGTTTGGTATCTCAGTCCCACTTGTCTTTGTCGGTAGCTATATTGGCTACAAGAAGCCAGCAGTCGAGGATCCCGTGAAAACCAATAAGATCCCTCGGCAAATTCCAGAGCAAGCATGGTACATGAACCCAGCCTTCTCTATTCTTATTGGAGGCATTCTTCCATTTGGAGCTGTCTTCATTGAGCTCTTCTTCATCCTTACTTCAATCTGGTTGCACCAGTTCTACTATATTTTTGGTTTCTTATTCATCGTCTTCATCATCCTTATCATCACTTGTGCTGAGATCACAGTTGTGCTGTGCTACTTCCAGCTTTGCAGTGAAGATTATCTCTGGTGGTGGAGGTCATACCTAACATCGGGTTCATCTGCCCTATACCTGTTCCTTTATGCTGCATTCTATTTCTTCACTAAGCTTGAGATTACAAAGCCAGTATCTGGGATTCTGTACTTCGGGTACATGCTTATTGGATCGTATGCTTTTTTTGTGCTGACTGGCACGATTGGATTCTACGCTTGCTTCTGGTTTACCAGGCTCATCTACTCATCAGTGAAGATTGATTGATCAACGCTAGTTATCTGAAAAGATTGGCATGCTTGTGTCCACACTAGGAAACAAAAGTTTCCTTGGTTCAGATGGAGTAATGGGAAATTGAGACCTTCAGGTTTACCATTTGGATCCAGTTTTGAATCTTAGAGATATTCCTTTAGTTTCTGCTTTACAGGTGCCTTGGGAGATATAGTTATGTGTTTCTCATTTATACGTCCTTTTTCCCCACATATTTTCATAGTAATGTTCTCCACTCTGTATGTGACATTGGAGGGCCTGTAAGCAAAGGGTCCTCCCCATTCTTAAAATGGAAAATAGTTTTATCAGTGTCAGCATGCTTTATCTACCCTTAAAGTTAGGGCTTTTGATTCCCTAAACCATAGTCGAATTCTAAAACATAAGAAATTACCTAGGTCTTATTATAGAAGCTAGTACTCTTAGATAAAACATGATTTATATACTTCTGCCTGATTATTCTTTATGCCTTGAAAGATGTTGAAATAGTTCCATTGATATGTTGAAGTATGGCTCACTTTCAACATGATTGGTTGTTGACCCATTTGTGTACAAAATCCAAGCAAACTTGATATAATTCTATACCTTGAATTGCTAAACATGTTATTCACAAGATCTTTAAGATTATCTCGCCATTCTTGGTGGTTTCAGGAGTTGTGATTATGATTATGATTATTATTTATCCTCTCCTCTCCTCTCCTCGTATTTAGTTCTTTTTCAAATTATTTTCACGGATAATTATTGATCATGGCGCTACTGAACCTGAAACATTAAATAGGCTGTTTATGTCGCAGAAGCACTTTAAGTAATGATTATCTTCATGGAATCATGGAAGATCTGTCGGTCGAATGCCCTATCATCACTATAATGTACGAGTATAACTATGAATTATGAACCAGTAATCTGATTAAATATGCTTTTTATTAGGTAATTAATCAGCAACATCAAGTATTGCCTCTCCTATGTTTCGTGTTCACAGATTCAGAACTAAAAAAGTAAATCAGATTTAAGATGCATAACCTCGTTGACAAAACCTGAACCAGGTCTTGCAAGAAAAATTTGCAGACAAAAGGGAATTTGGGACTTCGAATCGGCTCCATTAGCAGAAGAAACCATGCAGTGAATAAAATGCAAAAGGGACAAGATCAAAGTTCACAAAGCTTTAAAAGAATTCGATTCCCTTGTACACACAGGATTTACAACCCCTTGTACATACAGGATTTACAACTATTATCTACACTAGCAATATATATATACCCAAGAAAACACTTTAATAGTCAGATATAGCTGCAGTTTGGAGCTTAAAAGTGGTGTTTTATACATTGTTTTAGCAGTTGCAAGTCATTGAAATCGAATGATTATCATCAGTCTTTAGAAAGGACCTATGATTTACTTGTCAATCCGCATCTTCAGCAGTAAAATCAGGCTCTGGAGGCTTCTGTAGCTTCACTAGTTCCCTTGCAGTCCTGGCATTACGATTCCGATGGACACCTCTAAGAGCATTTGCTGCAAACCTGGAAGCCAAAAATGTGGCACCAATACTAACACTGTTACGAGCTCCATCAGATTCCTCTGCTTCTACCTCATCCTCTTCCTCCTTCCGCCGTAGCTCCATATTCTTTCTCTTGACATGTCGACGCCAAGCAGCTTGGATAAAGCAAGCTGCCCAGGTTCTCCACTGCTGCGAGTAAAAACGGAAGGTGTGCTGAACCTGTCTACTGTGGAGACGCCTAAACTGACTGGCAACATATTTCAACTCTTCAGCCATCAGTGCAAAAGCTTCGACTTCAGTTAATGCCTTCACTGTCCTTGTGGAAGATGGGAGGTTGATACCAGATTTTGGATCCAATGCCCAGGTCAGAAGCTCCTCTCCACAGAAATCACCTTCTTTCAACAAACTGCGGTTAAAGAAACCACTCCTCCCACCATCTGTGGTTACACTCTCAAGGCGACCTCGTATGATAAAAAGCATTTCATCCACTGGATCTCCTTCTCGAACTATATAAGTGCTCTCTGTAAACAAGCATGGTTTCAGCCGCTCACAAATGGCATCAAGCAATCTCTCATCCATATTCTCAAACAGAGGCACCTGCAAAGACGAGCATATTAAGTAATGACAATGGAAAAATGAGAAGAAAATGCCAAAAGCATCCATTCCTATAGTAATATAGTTGAAGTCAAAAAGGTGGGAGAAAAGATTGAAATAGAGAACTCTGAAGCTGATCAGTACAACATCCTTCCTTTCAAACAGACCTAAAGCTTCTCCAGGAAATGCATCACACCTACTCCACTTGGTTCCAAGTTCCAAACATTATCACTTAGTTATCCATAAAATGGAAAAGTACAAGTGTTGGTAATATAGAAAGTCATACATGAAGTAAATCTGGAAAGAAATGCCAATTCTACAAGAATCTGAGAATCTTAGGAATTGTGCTGAAAGCCTTGTATGCTGATATGCTATATATTTGCCTGAGAAATTAGATATTGCGTACTACAAAAAGAAGGCATGATGGGATTATGCGTCCCTGATATCCTCAGGTGAGACAAACCAACAGATTGTCTCGAAGGCTAGGGAAAGTGGATGAGAGCAATTTGGAGTAATTAGATCTTTTGACTTACCCTCCGGACCAAAGCCAAGCAAAGATGGCGTTTGATGTCTCTCCTCAGATCTTTTGGCAGAGTTTGCACCAGATTTTCTTCATCCACTCCCCGTGTTTCCAACCACTTGTACTGGTCATAGCGCCTCACCCGTTCCCTAAGGTCTTGAGGAAGCAAGCGATGATGCATCCACTGTTCTGAGTCACGCCTTTTGACTCTCATTTCCTCCAATCGTATTGTAAGTGATTGAAGATAGGTCTGTTCCAAGGATAAACCCCCCAAAAATTGAATAATGTTCAGTAAGCTGTATTTCCCTTTTTCTATGTTCCTTCATAGATTGTTCAAGCAATTTTCATAAATTGAGTACAATCTTTGCAACGGCATTCGATATAGGAATATATTTTATGAAGAGAGTACAAGCCAATATAGGAAAACAGAAAGGAAGGACTCTCACGTACCTGCATATTCCCAATTAAAAGTGCAAAGAGTACGAGTCCAAATATGGCCAAAGCTATGGAAAATATGACCTCTCCAGGATAGGTGCTAGTTTGAAGCCCTTGCCCAAGTGTGCTGCCAAGATGTGGGGAAAATTAGCTTGCTATCAATGGCCTAAATATCACAATGAATAACGCTCCAGCATTATAATCAAAATCCGAATGTGCAGACGCCTTGCTTTTTGATCTCTCCCATTCCCAACGGAATATTATAACAAAAGTACTTACTGACTAGCTCCAGAATACTAAATCAGCATGCAGAGTGACGTTCTCTCTTATTACAAATTTGTGTAAACTATTGTCTCCTCTTAGAGAGAGGTTGTCATCACTTTCCAATTACAAGCTAAGAAGCCCTAAGATAACATAATATCACTCTCAGAAGAAACCCCCAAGAAAAGAACACATGCTAAATCAAGTCAGAACAAACAAAAACTTATCAGTTATGGACGTACCTTAAATTCTGAAGGCCCCACCACA
The DNA here is from genome assembly GCA_024703695.1 of Erythroxylum cataractarum. Taxonomy (NCBI): domain Eukaryota; kingdom Viridiplantae; phylum Streptophyta; class Magnoliopsida; order Malpighiales; family Erythroxylaceae; genus Erythroxylum; species Erythroxylum cataractarum. Next base: position 131,045 of record JANJEY010000008.1, read on the forward strand.
ACGAATAACAGTACTTAGAAATGAACTTCCCTGATGAAACAATGCCAGATGATAAAGCATTTTGATAGATACCGAAATCAAATGGTCCATTGTCATCATTTGCTGAGCAATTTGATTGCAAACCAGAGGCACTAATGCTGCTCCAAGCAGCATAACCTTCCATATTTTGATTGCCGCAATACAAGAAATTTTTGTTGCACTTGGAAGCCTCAGTGCAAACCAAATTTTGCCAGCATGTGTCCCTTCTTTCTACAGCTAACAAATACCAAAAAGCACCGACTATCTGCAAACAATATTTAAGAAAATATAAAAACAAAAAGCCTAACCAGTCTTACAATAAATGATGGTCATAACTAGAAAAGAAGCGCTCTAGTCCTATTATCATACAAACATTCCAAGCTTTCTCTATATGAAGCCTATTTATAAGTATAATCCCAAAAAAAATCACCGCAATCAATAACTGCAAGTTAACACCAAGAGTTAATTATATGATGTAAGTGAAGTTCCAAAAAGTCATTCTGAAGGTTTCACTATGTAAAGCTTACTTCAGCACCTATAATCACACCCCAAACAACAAAAACATAAAGAATCTCATAATATTTACAAGAAAAGACATCAAAAGTTCATTCATATAAATGAAGGCTCCAGAAGACAAAAGAGCACAATTAAAACAATGTCATAGATGGCATCCAATAAATGAACAGACAATAGATGATAGACTAGTGGAAAGCCTGTCAACTTACATGACTGGCGAGCATGTACAAAAGCAAATAACATGCAGCACCTGCCCAAGCAGTTTCAGCAAAGACACCTGATGTCCTTTTCAGTTCTGAGGTTAAGGGCAAGATACGAAGAAATCTAGGAACATACTGGAGCAAGACAATGAAAAATAAGGCTCGTTTCGTGTTCAAGACATCTGAACCTCTCGACCTCACAAGAAATCTCCAAATCACAATCTGCGAAAATGCAAAAATGTTAGAAAGGCTAACAAGTGTTTTCCAAGTTGCAAAATCTATTGAAATTTGCAACAGCGACAAAACAAATGTCATTGCACCACAATTATAAAGCTCATCCACCACCAGTTGAAGAAATTTATAAGCTCATCCAAATAGTGATGGAAAGCCTGATGTGCATGCATATGAAATGATTGCTATGGAAAGCCTAATGTGCATGCATAAGAAATGATTGATACGGAAAGCCTGATGTGCATGCATAAGAAATGACTGATCTTGCAAGAGCATATGCACTGAATATTTGCATTTACACAAAGAAGGAACATTGTAAATCTGATCAGAAAGCATGCTCAAAAGGTCAATCGAATGAAAGAATTGGTAAATAGTTATGTGATATGCAACTTAACAAAGATTAAGAAGTCCTTCAGATGGGAAAAAATTCTTGGTCAGAACAATAACAAGCACACATTCTTCGCATAAGCAAACAAGTATACTTAAAGTGGCACAGGCTCTAAACCTGTGGCAGGGGGATGACTGAAAGAAAATCAACAATGAAATATTGCTGCAGATATCTCCTGGCTATTTGTGCAGGATCTATGACAAGTTCACCTCGCCCGAAGACTCGAGAAGATGGGGCTATGTACGCTGTTCGAAACTGGAGAGCCATTCGAATGAGGTAGAAAGCATCAACAATTGTCCTCAATGTGGTTGCTATAGTCGCTAACTTTCGATCTATTCCAAGACAATTTGCTGAGTCATCAAAAACTGGAAGATAGTAAAACAGAGGGTCCACAGATACTGCCAGGATACATGATATAACAAAAAGTTTATTGCAGAACTGAAGAAATTTATCTTGAGGATCAAATATCTTCTTCTCGGACACTTTAAGGTCTTCTGGAAATACAGCAGGCGAGACTCCAAATCCAAGTGACCGACCAATAGACTTCAGTCCCTCAGATCCCTTTCTAATCCCTCTCTTAAAAGACCTTGGCGCTGTACTGGTCCCCTGCCCAGTACGGTTAAACCCCTCAATACCAAATCCACATTTTTTCACTCTTGTATCAGGAGATGACAATCTTGAATCCAGATCATCCAACCTAAGATATAATTAACAGAATAAATAAGAAACACATCATTCAATTGAATACAACAAAATCCAAAATAAGAAAAAAAAAAGAATCAGAAGGCAAATAATAAAAATAGAAACCAATGATTAACAAGACAACCACAACAGTCAACAATTGCAAGCATATGACCTGCAATGGCTTAATAATATGAAAATGTCAAAAATTATCCAATTTTCTCATCCTTCACTGACACCAAGGGGAAGGAATGAAATTGAATTATAACCTCACAAACTTATCTCTCTGGCCACCAAGGAATTGCGATTTGTAGTTATAATCAAACATTGTCTTCACAACTGTACATATACACCTGCAAGCCAACAATCTGTAACGTTATTTAAGTCATGAACAACAAGCGTCAATATCATACATCCCAGCCCATGTGCTAAGGCCAGTTCTTGAACTCAGGCACTAAAAGCAACCAAAGGAGTAGTCAAATAAAGAAACTTTCCACACCCTAATACCAATCACCTCCCAAAACCAATATAAAAACGGCAAAAGGGCAAAAAATGGTCGAAATATCTGCATTTGACTTACGATGAAATGCAAATGGCTGATCTAATTCGTTGGATCTCTAACAATACTACTCTCTACAATCCACCTGTTGACATAACAAATTAACCAACTGAATATAGCAATAATATTGAAAATACACACACATACTCCAAGATTGAAATTTCCCAACTTTTGAACTAAATAAGCAACAAAACTTCAGTACAACAATTTCCCCTCAAACAGAATTCCCATTTCACCATTCAAACGAAGTTTTTGCATTAAATCCCAATCACAAACTCAATTCAATTTCCCACTGTACATCAAAGAATCTCATAACCTATCGAAACTACACCCAACTCAGAGAAAGAGGCTCACAGCGAACAAATCTCGGGGTTTCAGTTGACAGATTTAGAGGATAAAGATGCAGAAATGCGAAGACTTGGCCTTAGTGAGAGAGAGAAAGAGACACTGTGTGCGGAAAAGCGTGTTATAATTTGTTGAGAAACTACGTGGCAGAGAGAAAGAGGGCGCGTTTGGATGGCTCGTTAAGATAGAAATACGCAAAAGCCAGCTACCAAGTCAGCCACGACCGCCGGCAGACAGCTTTCAATGATGTTAGAGTAAGAGCCGCTACCTCTACCACTGGCTGTGGCTCCGTCACTGCTACAGGGTTTAGTTTTTGGGGTTAAAACCGGGTACGGGTTAACGTCGCACCAAGCCAGGATCTTCTTCGGACAAACGCTTCCTTAGCTTCCTTAGGCAAGTCGCACCAGGATTTTTAAGTTAGAACTCCTGTTGACCAATTGAATAAAATTAAAATTTGAGATATTACTAAAAAATTTAAAATTCAATTAAATTTATTAAATAAAATGATTTATAATAATTTATAAAAATTAATTAATTTGTAAAAAATCAATCAATTGATTAATTTTCAATGATAAAAAATATTAAAATAATAATAATAATTAAATTAACCAATTCAAAATTTTTATAATTAAACTGATTTAATGTTTTAATTGTTACTTTCAATTGTTTGAGCCCCTTCTTATTTGTTTGAGTCCCTTCCTATTTACAGTAATGATTGATGAGCTCATCAAGAATATATAGAAAAATGTATCTTAGTATATCTTATTTGCTGATGACATTATTTTAATGGATGGAACAAAAGAGATGGTCGAACTTTGGAGACATATGCTAGAGTCAAAGCTCTTTAGATTAAGATTAAAAGTGAGTACATGGAGTGTAATTTTTTGGAACTGTGAGCGGGTACTAATGAGGAGGTAAAGATTGGTTCCAACGTTATACCACAAAAGAAATGTTTCAAATATTTGGGTTCTATCATCTACAGTAACTAAGAGATTAATAAAGACATAATCTACCTGATCAAATCTGAGTGGCTTAAATGATGAAGCGCATCAAAAATTTTATGTGATAAGAAGATACTACTTAAAGTTAAAGGTAAATTATATTATTTAGCAATTAGACCGGCTATGCTTTATGTAGCAGAATGTTGGCTCATCAAACAAGTGTATAATTATAATTTAACGGTGACGGAGATGAGAATGCTTCGATGGATATGTAACCTCACTAGAAGAAATAAAGTCAAGAATGTAATGGTAAGACACAGATTGAAGGTAACTAATATTATTGGCAAAGTACGAGAGATAAGACTTAGATGGTTTGGATATATTACGAGGAGACACAAAACACCCCAATTCGAAAGTGTGAGAAGATCGTACTTAAAGATTGTAAGCGAAAATAAGGGAAACTTAAAAAGAATTGGGAAGAGGTGGTTGGGAACGATATGACAGTGTTAGAATTTATCAAAGATGTGACCCGCAATAAAAAGTTTTGACGTACTAAAATTCAAATAAAGGAGTCCTCATAAAGATATTATTATAATCCTTCTTGTAGTTTGCCTAAACTTGTCAATAGGTAGTATTTACCTTGTAAGGATTTAGATGGATTTAGTAGCAATTATTAGTATTATTGTTATCAACATTCTTAACAGTCTTATCACCACCACCATCACCACAACTATTATTATTATTAACTTCCTCCTCTCTCTCTCTAGCTCTCACCGTCTCTTTCTCTTTCTCTCTCTTTCTTTTCATGTGGATCATTTAGAAGCAATCTTCTACTAGTTAGATGTAAGGCTACATAATATTAGACATCTTCAAACCTTACATCCTAGCATGATTCATACTAAATATTGTTGTTTTTGTTGTTATTTAATTTAAGTACTTATATTCTATTTTATGCCATAAAAGCATATATCTTTGTAAATAATGATGCTGAGAAATTCGATTTTATATTGAACTAAAAATGCAATTTAGATTTATTTGTTTTTTAAAAGATATTATTGAACATTACCTGTCCTTAATTTGACATAAATTTCAATAATTTTACAATCTCAAACCATAACGATAAAGGAATATTTAACGTTCAAATCATCAATCCTACTATTATGAATAGTTTGACAAAAAGCATAAGAACAAATATTGGTGATGATAACAGAGTAGACTCAAACTTGAGTCTGAATTAATTTGAATATGATCAAACTTACTTTACTCTGTTGATTTTAAATCAATCCAACTTAATTTTTTATAATTAGTCAAGCTAAAAAAATATTAATCCAATTTAAATTAGATCGAATTAATTTATCTTATTAATTTTAAATATGCCTAAGACAAGATTCCAAAGTAAAATATGTTGATGGCATACAAATGGTGGGAAACAAGACACTTATTTTGGTTTAGTAGTAATGAAACTGAAGAAATATGGACATCGATCATCGAAACTCAGGAAAACTGTAATAATTGCATTGGCACTGAAGATGTTGGTGGCCAACTCTCGAAAATTTGTCATAAGCAGTTGACGCAGCGAAAAGTGCAAATTTGGAGCAACTCCAAGAATTCGAAATTTTATTCAATGAAAAAAACTATGTTTTTTATTACAAAAATGAACATCTTATATAGAGATAAAACTAATGGAAATCGAATAATTGAAGATAACATCAAATACTAAATCTATCAAAATAGCATATATGATAGTCACGAATTTCCTAATATAGAAAACTGTTAGAATCGTTGTTGTTTCCAAAATCAGAAAAACTGTTGAGATTTCTGACGATTACGGCGATCATATTCTTCAAGATAATCACAAGCTAACTGTTATACATCAGTAGTCTAACAAATCATCGAGTCTTTTCAATCCCCTGGCATTCAACTGCCTTACCACTTGGAAATGGTCTCTTATGCCAACCAAAGCTAGAATGGTTGTGGATGATAAATATATTATGATATTCAATCAATGGTTGTATGTATTCTTATACTAGCATCTTCACAACCAAGACACACCATAAGGCTACATCCTGCTTTGTTCTTGCTCTAACCTAAACAACCCTAACTATCCCACGCAATTAAGCCATTAATACTATGCAAAATTTATGGCAAACCTTCAATCTTGATTGAGAGCATGTTGAAGGAATAATCAAGATAACATAATAGAAATGTATATTTGATTTAGAGCACATGTAACAAACATGAGAGAATGCTAGAAGAAAAGAAAGATACAAATAATCGAAAGAGAGAACAACATTTCCATTCGATTATGACATACTGACATGGCCGTTACAATTCAATTTAAATACAACTAATATAAGATTCGGTAGTTCTTGGCATAGGGTTACAAAGCTGGACTTTATTTAAACGCAGCGTATAGTGTTTAACATCTAACGATTAGTGAGCCTATGTTGTTCATTCCATCTTCGTCTTCTTCTTCATTTGCCCCTGTAACAATTCCCTTCCACTTAACATCCTTGTTAACCAAATTGATTTATGGAAAACATTTTTGAAGATCAAAGAGATATTCCCATGTCGTGTTGGCGTCACTGAGTTACTGCACGATTGTTTCTTTTAGTCATACATCTTCCCGGTACTGCCACTGGCACTCGTTCGACTAGGAGTGATAAATTCAGGTAATGACGAAGATGTTTTG
>JANJEY010000008.1:148809-163787 GCA_024703695.1 Erythroxylum cataractarum
ACAAGGATTTAGAATCCTTAATAAACTCTTATTGCTAACTAGAATTCCTAACTAAGCAAGGATTTAGAATCCAAACATACACGGCATTATAGAATTTAAGTTTATTTTCGCTTCCTGCCGCAAACCTTGCCGCGGTCAAGATCGTCTATATAATCCAAAGCTAACTGGTCCGCATCATATCCTCTCCATCAACCCTTTCAAAATTTCCTCCACCCTACGTAGTTCTGCACTTCTTGTACCCTCAGCCATGGTTGTCTCCAAGATTCAAATGCTTTGATACTAATTGTTGAAGGAATAATCAAGATAACAGAATATAAACATATATTTGATTTAGAGTGCAAGTAACAAACACGAGAGAATACTAGAAGGAAAGAAAGATAAACATAATTGAAGAAAGAGAGAGAGAAAACAACATTTCCATTCAGTTATGACATACTTACATAGCCATTACAATTCAACATAAATATAGTTGATATGCGATTCAGAAGTTCTTGGCATGGGGTTACAAAGCTGGACTTTATTTAAATGCAGCATATAATGTTTAACTTCTAACGACTGGTGAACTTCCATTGTTCATTCCGTCATCGTCTTCTTCTTCGTTTGCCTCTGCAACAGAGCATTAGCAAGTGCATCTCTAGCTGCTTTGCACAACAGCTCAAGGTTACTTCCTTCTATGGGCTTATCAATACCCTCATTCCCAGCAGGCATAATTTTACCAGTTCCCCGAATAGTCACAGGAACCACTGGCACTTTCATTTTTGTTGCAACACTAAATGCACCCTCCTGCAAGTTAGTAACATCATAGGACAAGGGTTTAGAGTACTGGTATTACAATCCAGCAGTGGTCAAAGGTAAAATTTATGCATAAAGCAGGGAGAAAGTAAGGCAGACAAGTAGCCCATCTACTTGACCAAGCTATAAGATCTATTAAGGACGGTTAAGTGATCCAGGGACAAAAGCTGGATGTCCTCATATGTGCTAAAGGTTAAACTTTTGCACTTAAAAGGCTACTTCACCCAACTCTTAACTGGGAAAAAAAGAGAGAGCTTTCTCCAGGCACTAGTTCAGAGAACAAAAAGAAAATCATAACATCAGAAAAGATACCCAGATGCAGTAGCAGAAGATTGTGATGCATGTCAAAGTCAGAACTAAAGTATCTCTTCAGTAAAAGTCTATTATGGTATGTTTCATTACCTTATCACATCCATTTTCTTTAAATCTATTTGAAGATTATTCACATATAGCTAATGAATAAGAAGAGAACCATCATTTTTTTTTCCTGCAAATCATTCTTAAATCAAATTTTTTTTTGATTAATAGATAATAGAAAGTTTGTATTTCATATTACAACGGTCACATTAGACATGAACAAAAGATCTGAAAGAGTTAACCTTGAAAGTGATAATCTCCCATCTATACTCCGCGTGCCCTCTGGAAAGGAACAAACAGAAGCACCCTTCTTGATCAGAACCATGCATTTTTTAAAACATTCCTGCATGTGTAGAACTATCAACATTCAAATCCACGCTAAGAATAAAAATTAAAATTTACAACACCATAAGAAACCTTAGGAAAAGAAATAAATGAAAAGGGATACCAGGCTTCTGCTGTCCATTCTCTTCAAAGGAATGATACCCATTATAGACATGGCCCACCTGATAATAGGATGCAGAAATATGCTAGTTTTACTGATGAACTTAAAGCTTCTGCCAAGTGTGAGAAGAGTGAAGATGTCTAGGAAACTTTGGAGGTTTGATACATATACAGCAGGGGTATCAGGATGTGGGAGATTCTCCAGTCCCTCATACTTAATTTTGAAAAAGGGAGTAATAGTTACTATTGCCCAAATTTTTGCAATTAAGTGATGTGCTTTTTGTCGATAACAATCCAAAAGGATGTTGCACCAACATTAGCACAAGCAGAAAAATAGCAGCAATGGTAGTAACAGCATACAAGCATATTCCTCTAATTCTTGACGGAAATTTAATAACTGCAAGTTAAGAATTTTGTTCAAGGTACGTGAGTTGAAGGTTAAATAAGACAGGTAACTAAGGAGGTTCTTAGGAGGACCTGATAGTGCATACACTGGATCAGGTATTGCAGTTCCAGTGAGTTCAGATCTCACAACAACACTCCTTACCAAATTATCTCTTTTGTGTTGATCATAGTGGAAATGTGTTTGGTTTAAACCCTGCACAAAATGGTGCAATGGAATCTCTTGTTGCTTGTTTGAAACACAGCATAAACCATTCAGAGCTGTTATCAAAGGAAGAGCTAAGAACACTAACTTATCAAGCAAAGGACCAACAAGACAGCATCGATAATCAATCAACCCATCTCATGAAGCTATACACCCAAATATCACTATCTTAACCATTGAAGGTACTACAAAGTCATAAACATAACATTGCATGTGAGGACACATTTTATAGCAACCAATGATCACTACACTACTATAGGGACCCAAAACCAATGATTAAAGTACAAAAAACTTCAGAAAATGAAACATTAAGTTGATTCTTGTCGTTTATTAAGAGAAGGCATAAAAAGAAAGAAATTTATGAACTTACAGTGTCTTGAATTTCTAATAGCTGCCTGGTTATAGCGATAGAACCCCAGATTTAGTTCTTTACACACAGAGGGCTGCGTGAATGGGAAAAGAACATACAAAGTTATAAAACAAAGGAATTGTCCTGTATTAGACATAAAAACAATGTATTGTAGCTTTAAAACTGCAATATTTGACACCCTAATCTCATCTTAACAAACTGGAGAAGAGAGAGCAGACAGGCGCCTAATTGTCTGTTCATTTCAACTGATTTGATCCTACTTGTCAGGATACCGCCAAAAATGCTATCCGATTGAAACTTTGAATGCCTCCAACTTCTTGTTGGATATCTGCTGCTCAAATTAAAGAATTACCACGAAGAAGTCCTTGTATCAACACTCACACGGATTCCTGAATTTATTCATCAACTGTTACAGTAATTCCTGATGCTCATACACAAGTCACTGGCCCTTTTACTTTACACTCCACCGATCACACGGAACAAACCAAAGGCGAACTACAGCTTACCCAATGACACAGTCCACTAGATACTTAGCCAATCAAGTTTTTTTAAAAAATAGGGATACTTACAGGCAAAGAAGACGAGGGAACCGGCTTACTCGATCTTCTATGACCTGCAAAATTATCACAAAGAAAGCAGAAATTATATACTTATATACCCAAACAAATACATACACACATATCATATAAAAGTACATACCCAGAGACAAGAGAGGAAGTCTACAGAGAACAGGGGTGTGAAGAGCAACTTGCATTGGAAATACTAGAAAATGGGTTACTCTCTTCGTGCATGACACTCAACAATATGCATATGATAGAAGAAGATGAAGAAAAACACTTAGAAAGAAGTTTTGAATTCCGAGGCAACACAATCCTGGCTTCGTCTTCCGTTCTCAGTCTGGACTTGGATCATAAGATTGAAATTAAATATAGGTTATAGTTAGTTAGACAGTAGATTTTTTCGTCAACTCATACTTATACGTCTAAGTTGCCAAATAGGAAATGTCAATGAAGTTGAACTTGTGAACTAGTTTTTTTTTTGTTTTTGGAATTAGATTTAAACCTATTTTCATCCTTATAAAAATTAATTCAATATCACTGATAACTAACAACAGAATACACAAATATGTAATAAAAATTATTAAATATATATTTGAATTTTAAAACTCAAAATAATTTAACATATTAAAGACTCCAATTAGTATAAGATACGTATTGATAATACGGTCTATTAAAGGAATATATGTGGTGCTATAGTCACCATGCTTTATACATTTCTTTGTTAATCTCAAACTTTGGTGTGTACAGTGTACACAACAAGAAACAAAGGCAATTGCCTGAACACGTTCATTGGACTTTGTCCTAGAGGTAATTAGTAACAATATTAAGTTTAACCCAACAATACAGCAAGGTAACTAAAAAATAATGAAACAAAAAGTTAACATGCAAGGCCTCGGGTGCGCAAAACCAAGATGGGATTGAGCATAGGAAAAGCAGGATATCAGAAGATGAGGGCAATTCCTTATGCTTGCTGCACTGTGCTTGGTCCAGGACGGCCTTGTTTTTTACACTTTTGAGTTTTCTGGTTCATCTGTTTGGTTTGTAGACATGGCTAAGCGTTAGCATGGTATGGATTATAGGAGAAAGAAGATGGGAGAGCCATGAGAGGTGGATAAAGAAAAAGCTCCAGAAGCACCTTATTGTGTTTTGGTTTTCCTTCCACGTTCTGCATATAATGATTAAATGAACTACACAGAAGCATCTCAAACAACCATTTCTGCTTCTTTAGGACTGGAAGGGATGCCAATATCCAACCTCATTGTAGGTTTGTATTCCTCTGGTATAGCAGCACCGGCTTGAATGCAGATTTCCACAACAGCAGGGGCTTGTCCATAGAAGCTCTTCAGCTCCCGTCGCAGTGGTGGCCCCTTCACATCAGGAACATGCCATACATACCTTGGTGGTATCAAGTCATCGAGCACTGCAGCTTGCCAACCGTGCTGTCCGTTACGTTGTTGGTGCTTGTGCGCCCCACAGTTTTGCGCTTTGTGCCCACTAGGTCCAACATGCACCTCCGGGCAATATCCACAGACTCTCACTGGGTACATTTTCATCAGCTTATTGGCTCCTTTTCTCATTTTTTCCCATGCTGCTAATGTTTCTTCAGCAAGCAACAATTTTTCGTCCTCATTAGATGGTGCTAGTATTTGTGAGATAGGTGTTTCAGTCAACAGTGGCTTCGGAGGAACTTCAGGGACAGGATCCGGTAGATCACTTTCATCTGCATCAATAAATTCACTTTTGTTGATCCGAATTATTGGCTTTCTTCTCCTTTTTGTAGGATAATCAGGAATATCAACACCTGCTTGAATGCAGAGCTCAACAGCAGCAGCTATTCGGGGAATTGAAAATCTCTCATAATGAGTAATACGCTTGGCAAGTCGATCATAAAGGTGGTAGGACTCAATAGGAGCTAGCACATCTTCAACAGCTGCATTTGTCCATAAATGTAGGCCTTTGCGAAGAGTAGCATATTTGCCTTTACACGATTTGAATGGATGTCCCTCAGGTCCTACATGGATTTCGTTACACCAACTACAAAATGCAGAAAATAAGCATATCAAAACATTCACCAAGGATTTTTTATGAACCTGATGAAATCTCTGTGTCCAATTGCTTCACATGAATATATGCATCTTGGATCAAGAATACTATTATTTAGCTGTGACCTACAAATATTATACCAAAAACTTATGGAGTCGATGCCATCAGCCTGCCAAATTGAAGGTTCTGGTAATTAATGACCTCATTAGTTTCTCTAAACATAAAGATAGTAGACAATACCAAATGGCAAAAGAAATTAAAAACTAGTTATTCTGGCACGTGATTAATATTTCCAGCCTATAGCTATCAAACAAAATCACCAATGTCCTATACCCAATACCACACTCGTCCAAATGATGCCCCAAAGGATGAACTAGTTCAATTAATGCTCAAGTCTATTGTACAACAATCATGTTCCACGATGATAATCATTGGGACAAAGTACCCATTCCATGTGATTGTAAATAAGAGGATGAAAATTACCCACAAGCATGTACCGGCACCACCTTCAACAACTTCTTGAGATTGTTAATTAGCGTAATCCTTGCATTGTATACATCATAAGCAAGTGGCACAAGGCTCTTAACAACCAAGCCCTTCCTTGGAGGTGGACCTCTCCCTTTAGGTTTATCTTTTCTGTTCTTGAGTCTTTCCCTTGCAGCCCGCCTCAACTCCACAATGGGTATTGGAAATGGCTTCTTTTCATTCTTTGAGTAATATTTAGGAAAATCAGCATTTTGAGGAAGTTCACTTGTGATCACTAATGTTTGTGATTGACATAACTTCCTTGCTGTAATTTTGCACTTTAACTGATGTCTAAGTTTACCATTGTTATGCTGAAGCAGAAAACACATGGATAAACAACCAACCCAAAAGGAAAAGAGCATGAAGAGCAACAAAAAGATCTCGATGGTTTTTAACAACTATACTTGGCAAAGCCAAGCTAATTGCTGGAATATACGAAGCGCACTTAGGATAAGTTTTTTTTTTTAACTCTACGGACAGCGAAAACTTCGACCATCACATGCAGTACATGATATCTGAAACTGCTCAATTTAGAAAGATAACAATTATTCTCACACTTCCCATGAATCAAAGTGAACTGAAGCAACTGTGGAATATAAGATTAGCACCTTAATTGTTACTCTGATCTGTAAACTTCGAACAGGCAAACAATTACCAGACATATTCAATTGTAACAAATCATGATACAAGAATTTCCAACACCGTCACTGATCTTTGCATAATCAAAACTCAAAATGGAGTAACTGATACTGACTGTCCTTCCAGATACCAACCACACAAAACAAAGCCACGAAAGCATAGCAATTGAAGTTCACTACAGAGCAGCGAAAGCATACCAACAAGAGTTAGCCCAAATTAAGACAAAAAGTTACTGACTACAGCCGTTTAGTGACACAGAGGTTGCAAGCCTAATTTTACTCGAAAAGGTAAAAAGCATAACTAAGTGACACAACAAGAGGGATGAAATCAAAAGCTATTCAAACTGAAATGCCTTCTGCTGACAGAAAAAATAAATACTCATCAAGCACTAGATGCGATTTAAACTCAACAAGAAAAACCCGTTTCAACCAAGCATCAAATTCCAGTTAGTTCCAGCGTATACATAGCACTGAAACGCTCCATACCTGCAAAGAATGAAGGAAACCAAGACCTGGGCAATGGTTAAATTTGACAAGCTCCGACCTTTTCTGATAAGAAACCGTAAAGGCGCCAACTTTAGCAGGGAAAACCGTTGATTCACAGCGCAACAGAGCCATGGAAAAGGAATATGCAGTTTATAGAACCTCACTGTGTCGAAGAAACCAATAGCAAAAGAGGATTACGTAATCTGCCAGCAAAAGGGCACTAATTTATCTAATGGAAGCAGAAGTCTAAGTGTCTTATGGGAAGATGATGAATAGAGAAGAATGGAGTAGCCTGAGCCAGTACACATCAGCCTTCTCTATGGCAAGATAGAAGAGAGAGTGGACTGAAAATCTGAGATATAATTGGGCTCGCATGGGAAATGGTATTTTTACTCTTTCGATATCTTGTGAAGTGTAAAAACTAAATTTGGGCCTAAAATGCCTATTCTATGTCTCCTAGAAGAATATTATTTAAATATTATAAAATCCTTATATACTTTAAATAATTAAATAACAATAGAAAGAGATAAATCATAATTTTTAAAAAATTATAATTAGTGTATTATCGTATGATTCTTTTATTCTACAATAATAATTTCATGATGTCACTTATCTTAATTTTGTTTATCCTGATTCGATTCTCACGACTCAAACGGACTATAGTGACATTATCACACCGATCTCTAAAAAAATGGACAAATGCCTAAGCTCAGATTAGAGATGCTGGTACACCATTAGGGGTAGATGCATTGGTGTTCCAATGGTCAGTCCAATCGATAGAGCTATAAAATACAACATTGATGCAGCAGTTTACGATGCTCTAAGAACAAGGTCGTATGCCGTAGTCATAATGGGACAAAGGGGTTAGTTTGTTAAATGTTTTTCTGAGTTTTTCTACTCATATTACACTCTTCTTATTGCGGAAGCCATAGTTTTCAAAAATACTCTATCTTGGTTTATACACAATGGAGTTATATCAATGGAGGTAGAGACCAATTGCCTTCAACTGGTACAACAATTCCATGGATCCAACGACGGCATTAATGAGTTGGGAGTGATTCTGAACGAGTGCAAAGTTAAAGTTACAAGATTTAAGCCCTTTACTTTTACCTAAATTTTCAAGTATGTTAATAAGATAGCTCACGTATTATCTAAAGCAGCTACTTATACCCCAATAGACATAGTTGGGATAAGCCGCCTTTTTTGTTAGATACTCTAAACTATGATACAAGATTATCCCAATAACCAAACCCAACTTCCAAAAAAAAAAAAGGTTCCAATCCTATGTCATTAACTTTAAGCCACAAATTTAACAATGAGACAGAGTTATTTGTGGTGTTATAAAATGGCACGAGGTTGGAACTTCACAAACGGCACAGAAGATCTGATGTCCGATTCCCATGTTTGTATTGTGTAAAACACTTCAATAACTATTGAATGTTAATGTCATTTAACTATGGAATTTGATCAAGAAATAAAATTGTGCTTATACAATGCTTTAAAAATTGAGTTGGTTCGATTGATTTATTAATAAAAACTTTAAATTGGTAAATTTTTTATTTTGTTTTTAATTTATCAGTTTAATTTAATTTAATTTAATTTTTTTGCTAAAAATCAACCAATTAATTAATTAACTGACTAATTTTTATAACCTGATCAGTTTTTTTATAAATTGAAATTAATTAATTAATTTTTATTTAGCTATCTTTTTTTAAATCTTTTTTTAAAGAAAGTTTACATTTTTCGATAAGTATATCTAGACTTCCACATTATGAAAACTCTTTAAGATTCTTTGTGTACTTGCATCAATTTTTTTTTTTTCTAAATAACACAGTTTTAAATGGATTCTGTTCAAGCAGCCTTTAAAATATATTATGGCTGCTCCGAAGCACCTCACCCTATTTACTCTTAGATTGTGCATTCTGATTAGTAAACATGCTGTATGTTCCCGGCCTGAAAACCTTAAGATTATTGTCTGAAAGTCCGCACAAGGACTATGCAAGGTTGCAGTGTAAAGATTCTTGAAGAAGCAACTAGAATAACGTATATAAACAAGGAACTGATTCATCTCCAACAACAGATCCAGAGAAATAGGACAGACAGACAGAAGTTTGGCAAGTACTGTTGATTGTTCAAAACAGGGAGTGAAAGTGGACAAAGAGGCAATGAACAGCATTCAACATGTGAATAAAACTCATTTAAGGAGGGTCTTGACAATGGATTTCACATTGAGCTTTTTGAGATCAGTATAAGACTGCCCGCAGCCTACGAACATGACTGGTGAACCAGAGATGTAAACCATTGACAGTGCTGCTCCAACCTGCACCCATTGAAACCAGAAACTCGAAATTATTCCATGAGTGTAATAGAAAACTGTAAAAGCAGAAATGATTTGAGGTTTTAGGTAAAGAAAAATGAAGGGATGTTGGTTAGGAAGAAAATGGAGACCACAGGGTACAACGTCCTTTACCTTATCATCAATGGTGTCAAACTTAGTGAGCAAAATCCCGTCGATTACGCTCGGATTAGAAGAAGGAGAGAGATCAGCTAATTTCTGCACAGATGCACAAAATGAAAAAGAACCATTGACTGGTAAACCGATTCTCGAAGAAGGAAAATAAAACCGATTTTGGAGAAGCTCAATACAATAGTGGAACCTGATTGAATTTTGATAATTGGTCAACAGCATCATTTCCAACTAATGCCTCACCAACAAACAAGACCAGATCGGGATTGTTGACGGAAATAAGCTTTGAAAGGGCTCTCATTAACGGCTCATTATCCTGAAATACAAGGCCAATGACATTGAATCAAAATTCAGAAAAACAAAAGGACAGGAATAAAACAAGATGAATAATGCTACAGATTACAATGAAAAGGTTAACGGCATTTCTGAAATGAAAAGGACTAAAACAAGTTATTTCCAGACAAAAGCAGAATCAAACAAGAAGCTACTGCAAGTACCTGCATTCTGCCAGCAGTATCAACAAGAACAACATCAGAGCCATTACGTGTAGCCTCTTGAATTGCTTCTTTTGCTACAATGGCGGGATCTTTCTCATATCCCTTTTCAAATATAGGGATCTAGCATAAAAAGTTGAAAGGTAAGCTCAGCATACGAGTGTATATAAAAGCTGTGGCAGTGAGCAGTATCATCAACAGCATACCTGAAGTCTACGTGCATGAGTACGCAGCTGCTCAACAGCTCCAGATCGAAAAGTATCACAAGCGGCCATCATAACAGTGAGCTTATGCTGCAGAAGCCAGTAGGCAACCTGAAATTCAACAGCCAAATATAGTGTCTGCTCAGAAGATGGCCTTGATAATACTACTTTGTGATGCACAGACAAACTCCAAGAACAGAAGCATACATGAGCGAATGGAGAGAGAGGGAGAGAGAGTGTGATTCAGTTTAACCTTTGCCAGATTAGTGGATTTTCCAACTCCGTTGACACCAACAAACACGACAACATAAGGTTTCCCCTGTTCCTTAGCAGCATGAACATCCCTCAGAATGTCAATAGAGCGCCTAGGAGTTAAGATGCGAACAAGAGCTTCTTCCATAGCTGCCTGCAGTCATAAAATGAAGCATACAGTGAAACCATTCCAAAATTTAAAAACAGACGAGTGGGAGTACAGGGATCAAATTATGAGTTCATCAAAAAATTTAAATGCCCTGAAGCAAAATAAATAAATGGCAGGAATGGCAGGATGAAACAAACCTGAACTGTTGAAGATATCCTTGTAAAAGATGCCAATTTTTTTCCTTCAAGACTAGCTGCAACTGACTCACAAAGCTTCTCAGCTATCTCCTCAGCCTAAAATTACCATAACAATGTTATACCAGTGTTCACGTACTACAAAAATTGATTCACCCAAGGAAATGGAGAATCTGGTGGACAGGAATACATACCACGTTCTTGGTCATAAGTCTATCCTTAAGTGCTTTCAGAGCTGGTTCCAAGTCTGCCTTTTCCAAATTTGCCTTCCCAGCAATACTGAGCCAAACAAGGAACAAGATAAATAGGAAGTATCAAACTAAGTGAGTAATGCAGCCGTAAGCCAACCCATTATGATTCTGACATACACACTATCCATTAATATGATAGCAATGCAAGTCTAAGAGAACAGAACTATTACGTTAGCAGCAAGAACCATTGCAGTATTATTTCATTGATCTATAGAGATGCAAACCCTACAAATTTGAGTATGAAGATAACGAAACCAAGGATATTTGTCTAAATAGCCACAACTTTGCAGTTTTTCACTAGTTCAACAGCTAAATTATACAAATTCATGACTGTTTGCAATTCAGATAATTAATCACAGAAAAGGAAAATAGAACTTATAGCCTAACTTGGTCTTATCATCAGTTACAAAAGCTTTACAAAGGTGATCAGATACTATAAATATTTCAAAGGGAAGGGCATATAAATCTGTAGAAAGTTGAGCCATCAATGCCCCAAAAAAATGCGAGTTAATCAACATAAAAATTAAAGTAACATCTACCTCTGGAACATGGATGAAAACCATCCCTTCTTCTTCACATCAGGCTTGCTGTCCTTCCCCACTTCTTCATCTTCTTCAACCTCACTTTCACTACTGATAATTTCATCCTTGTCCATCATGCTTTCACCATGATCAGTTGCCACAACTTCTACTTTCTCATTCATGTTCTCTACAGGATCAGTAAAGTCCAATTTTGACTCTGGAGCTGAATCATTCCAAACTCTATTCTTCTTTGTTATCTTTTTCTTCGGGTCCTCCTTGGAACCCTTAATAGCAACAGTGTCAGTTTTTTTTCCACCTTTACTTCTAAGCTTCTGAAGCTTACTTACATCAAAAGCTCCAACATTGGAACTTTCATTTTCTTTACCATTAGCAAAAGTTCTGCCCCTAGACACTTCCATCTCAACATTGTTACTATTGGAGTGTCCACTCTCCAAATTCCGGCCTTTCTCATTACCATCATCAGCACCATCACTTGCTTCACTCTTGTTCTTATTCCCTCCCCCAAATCCACCCCTTTTTAACTGTCCTTGCTTCTTACCATCACTCACAGGCTTGCTTACTGGTTGCTTCAATTTCTTAAATTCCTCAGCACGACCTTCCGCTTCTTTCTTAAGCTGCCTAAAAGTTTCATCAAAATCATGATAATCCAGACGCTTTGGATTATAAATCTCCGTAAACTCACGCTTGACCATAGTAAGCAGTTCATCCACATACAACAAATGGAGTATCCGCTGATACACAGCGACAAACACGAGGCCAAGCTCATTATGGAACGTCCACTTGAGGGTGTATGCAGCACCAGGACCATCGTAGTTGTAAGATGCAGCACCGGATCGTTCCTCCAAAAGACAGGACCGGATCAAGGTGTCAATTGGTGATCCTTTCAGAGCATTTCCAAGCTCTTTACATGTCCAGAGGATCAAACCTCCTCGTGTAAAGATAAGCAATTGCTCTAACATCCTTAATTTACACAAATATATCCTGAAACCGAACGTCAATTAAATCAGAAAAAGGGTAATTGCAGATATAAGCCAAGTCAGTGGCAGGAAAACACGGACAACCCAACAGAATTAAGCATATCCATTACACGCTAAGCAAAAGAACAAAGCTAAAGCAAAACACAACTATACATTTCCTGAATTATGAGAAACCCAGAAAAGAAATAAATAAATAATGCAGATCAAATTTGGCCCGTTAATGAATACACCAGATTAACACAGACAACCTAAAAGATACATATTGTCAAGTTATTGAAAAAAAACTCGGATTTTGTTTTTCAAAAATGAAAACTTTTCGGCCACAAAGGAAACAGAACGAAAAGAGGATTCCCTTAATTTCCCTCCAACCGATAAATTCCCCGGAAAAGAAAAACTCGAAAGATCCCAATTTTCCTCACCTTCACATCACTTCTAACAAAACACCATCGGAAAAAGATCACAACTTTGAGATCCAAAAATCAAAGATCACGAAAGAAATAAACTTCAAGCAGAAAACACGTCGCATCCAAATCAACAAATTAGGATAATAAAAAAATAATCTGAAACAACAGAAGTACCTTTGTATTGTCTGCCGCAGAACTTGCTAAGAAGAGAAGAAATATAAACGATGGTTGGTGCTTGGCGGGTGGTTTTGTAAATATTGAAGAAAAGCGTGACTAAATTGTAATTTGGAGCGATGGGATTTGACTCAGCCTCCACTCCGTTTTGAAGCTTTGAGGAGGATCAAAGAAGTTGCGCCTGGAGGCGAGTGAATGGCTGGAATAACCGCTTCTTGTCGAGGGCCGGGAAAGAGGTCATGCTTAAATCGGTGGCACAAGCCATCCCATCATATTGTATGAGTGTTTTTATGCTCCCTATTTCTACTTGTGACGAGATTCAGCGGATGATGAATTCATTTTGGTGGGGGAGAAAGTCGGATGGGCGGAGGAACATTCATTGGCTCTCCTGGGACCGTATGTGTGTTCGGAAGGCGTTAGGTGGCTTAGGTTTTCGCGAACTCCGCTGCTTTAATCTTGCACTCCTTGGCAAGCAGGTATGGCAACTTCTTTGCCGTACTGATACTCTTCTGTATCGGATTTACAAAGCCAAATATTTTCCGGGGGGGAATGTTTTGTCAGCTAGATTGGGATCCAATCCAAGCTTCACGTGGCGGGGTATTTTCCAAGCGTGTGAGGTGGTGAAGCACGGTTTTCGCTGGTCGGTTGGGAATGGGAGGGATATTCGGGTGTTTGATGATCCTTGGCTTCCTAGGGAGAATGGAGACTTCTGTGTAGTAAGGGCTGATACCACGACGGGTCCCGTGATGGTGAAGGACTTGTTTCTTCCGCATGGGAGGGGTTGGAATCTGGATCTGATGCAGGAGTTATTCTCAACAGAGGATATTCGTACCATCCTGACCATTCCGGTAGGGAGGAGACACCATGATGACTGCCGTATTTGGCATTATTCCCGTGATGGTTGTTATACAGTAAAATCAGGCTATCATCTGAGTCTGAATTACACGGGAAGGGTGCATGGGAGAGTAGAAGGGGATTTTTTGGGGAAGTTATGGAAACTAACTATGCCTCATAAGCTCAAAAATTTTATGTCGAGAGCTTTGCGCGGCATTCTACCCACATGTTGCACGCTGCTACAGCGACACCTGAACATATGTGTTAACTGTGTCCATTGTGGGGCAGCGGAGGATGTTGATCATGCTCTTATTTTTTGTCCGGAGGCTAGGTCTGTGTGGGCTCGTTGGGGTGGTGGCAGTATTGTGCGCGAGGGGGTGGGTTTTAATCGGTGGTTTACGGAAGTTTGTGAGAGGGAATCGACGGTACTGGTGATTCAATGATGCTCATTAGCTTCAAAACTATGGCAGGCACTTAATGATCGGATTTGGGCTGTCTAAAGGTACTTCTATTTTACTCTGTATCGTATGGCTTTAGGCTATATTAATGATTGGCAACAAGCCAATATGACCAGCTCCGTGCCATCCCGTTCTGGGGAGGGGCGTGGGATCGTGGAGGGGCTGAGCGATAAGGCCCAACTTGATTGGCGTGTTTTGTTGATGGTGCAACTTTTATGGAGCGGTGTCTTTACGGATATGGGGTTGTATGTCAAGATGGGGAAGGCAACTTCGTGAGGGCAGTCTCTAGTCATTTTGTAGGGCGTTGTAGTGTAGATGTGGTTGAAGCTGTGGCGCTGCGAGAAGCGTTGACTTGGTTGTTATCTCTTTGTCACGGTCGAGGGGTATTTTACTCAGATGCCCAGAATATAGTTTCTGCTATGAATAATGTTCATGATAATTGAACTGAATTTGGTAAAGTCATTTTGGAATATAAACAATTATTACGTGCTCGACCTCATGTCAAGGTCTGTTGGGTTCGTAGGCAAGTCAATGTTGAGGCTCATACTTTAGCACGGGTCTCACATTTATATGCTAGCCGATGTAGTTAGGATTCACCCCTTACTCTTTGATTAATGCTATTGACATTGACTTTGTTTCAAGAAAGAAAAAAATGGAGTACGCCACGTGACATGACATTTGAGTCACGCCATATCGGTGCCAAGTTACAGTCTATTCCATTTCGACAAAATTGCTGTAGCGACCCCTGTGTTATACGAAAGTAGCTAATTAAACCCTGAGATATAAAATGTTACTCT
>JANJEY010000008.1:361364-380144 GCA_024703695.1 Erythroxylum cataractarum
AATAATAAGAATGATTAAAGAAAGATACCGTTTTTATTATTTATTATAATATAATTTATAATAATAATTCTTCAAATAATTTAAAAATTAAAACTGATTATAAGGAATTAAAATAAATAAGCATATAATTTTTCCTTATTATTATCAAGAACAAAATTATTAATAATCGGGGATTTAATCTTAATATTTAATATCATTAATAAATAAATAATTTATTAATAATAAGAATAAAAGTAAGTAGAGAATTAATCATTAAAGTCTATTTTTAACAGTTAAATTAATAAAAAATAATTAACTAATCATAATAATTTTTAACAATAATAAAATGGTGAATAATAATAATCAATATAAAATTAGCACAAGTATTAATAATTTCGGCAATAATTTCTAAAATAACAAATTATAAGGAAATTAAACTTATCATATTTGAAAACAATTAAAATAATAAGAATGATTAAAGAAGCATAACATTTTTATTATTTATTATTATATAATTTATAATAACTATTATGTAAATTAGTCTTATTATGATTATTATTATTTTATTATTATTATTATTATTATAATTATAATTATAATAAATTCATAGATAGATAATTACATTTAAAAAATAGTTGATATTTACATCAAGTCAGTCTCGCAAGGGCGAGGGCTCGTCTTCGCGAGGTTGGCCATTTCTACCAGAAAATGGCTAGCTCGCGAGGGCGAGGGCTATGTCTGGCCCTGGCCCTCACGAGCTAGGCAGAAAATTGTCATGCTCTTGACTGTAACGTGACCTAAGGGGAAGATTATTGCCAAATATATATAAGAGTTAGAAGGACCTAAGGAGCTCATAATTGAAAAGACTATGACATCTTATCCAACAGTACTTATTCCATATGTATAAGGACTCATGTTTTGTAGAAATGACTGCAAAAAGTTATTAATGAATTATTGCATGTTTTGTTAGTTAGTTTGTAGGTAAAAAAGTATATTTTCAGTTCAAATGTTTTACAAAACTTTAACTTATATTTAATTTGTAATAACATCTAAATTTTTTTGAATATATATTTAATTTTCAATTCAAATGTTTTACTGCAAATAAAGTTACTACATAAAGTGACTCACAGCTAATTACTGCAGATGGAATAGTTGCAGAAAGTGATTTACAGTTGGTTACTGCTGAGAAAGAAACTACAAAAACTGAAGAACTTTCAGTTACTTCGGATGATGAACCAACTAAAACAATGAAAGCTGATTTGAACCGAGGTTTTTCATCTCGAACCCGAAGAAACTATCCAACAGAAAATATTATTGGGGATGTGAACGAAAGAAGAAAAACAAGAGAAAGAAAAATGGTTGATTATTAAGAACTTACAAAAAAATTGTGTTATACATCTTCATTCGAGCAAAAAAAAACACTAAGTTTGAGATTCTTCGAAGGGCACAAGGACAATGTGCTTTATATTTTTGAAGTATTTTTTTTTGTGTTGTTAAAAAAATGAAAAAAAGAAAGAAAATATTTTTTTAGTTCTTTAGTTTTTTGTTGCTATTGTCGTTTCATCTTTTTAGTAGTTTGCACTGTGACTTTTATTTGGCTCAACTGAAGACTTCTCAGCTCTCTCATTGGTATGGATCTTTCTCGGATATCTCTCTCTTTCGGGCATATCTCTCAGTGTTTTGAATAGTGATAAATTGTCATATTGGCGTGCTTTTGATTCTTCCGCTGCATCTATTGGTTATTATTATGATTATGATTTTGTTGCAAGGAGGAGACAACAAATTGTTTATAGTGAATGTTACATTTAGGGGGAGATTTCAAGATATATATGTGATTATTCATCTTGCTTTTTGGCATCTTGTTATCTCAAGGGAGAAAAATTTGGATGATTGATGCTTTTTGAAACTTGATGTTTGATTAAGGGGGAGCATTGTGAATCTCATTTTTATATGTCTAAATATGATCATTTATGTGGAGTGCTAGAGTTGAGACAAAAATGTCAAAAAAATGGGAGATTGTTATAATTTATTCTAAATATATCATATCTTTATTTTTGACATTTTTATTGAACATGAGAATTATCATAAATCTTAAAGATTTGCTTTAATTGGAGATTGCATATTGGAGATCGTGTTTTTGAAATTGGGATATTGACATTTTGGTATTGAATGTTGCGTGGAATGGAACCACACAAGCAGAGTTTTTACTGGAATGAATCTCGAGAATCCATGTTTGAATAGGAGTCTATGAAAAACCTAGAGTGTGTGCGTGTGTTATTTGGATTAGTAAAATCACGTGCATCTAAAGGGAAGTGGACCTTGACTGCGTACTGTTCTGCAGTTTTTCAGAAAAACAAAAGACAATTGTTGATGGACATTGGCTGCTACTCTGATTTCTCTTATCTTCTGATGGGCTGATTGCATGGGTGTCTTGAAGCAGCTCTTTTTTATTCTGATTTTATCTCTAACAAGTAGTGTACGTATGATGTGGAGCTGTTGATTTTTCTGGGTCCTTGAAGTTGTCTGTTAGTTGCGGCACAGAGGAGATTTTATGGTTGATGGATGAATGACTTACTTGTGCAGTGGCTTGCTTATGTCCGTGGATTACTTCTGATATGGGAGATTTTTCTTCCTTGTTTTATTTGTTCTTTGTTTTTGAGTGAAAATAATTAGATAAATTCTCTGACGAGATTAACATGAGTCGATGATGTTATTAGATGTGAAAATCTTTCACGAGTGGTTAGGTTGTGGGTTAGTTACATAGATTGAGTGGTATGAGGTTATATCAATCTTGTGTAATTTTTATTGAACTACAATGAAAGTAATTAATCTGAATGAGGGTTCACAGACATAAACAAAATGTGCCGAACTGCGTTACCAAATTTTAATGTCCTTATTATTTTACGTTTGTGTGATTTATAGTCTGCGAAATTATTAATCACTTTGATTTTTCATATTCGTTTAGAAAGTGCAGTTGACAAGAGACAAAAACTCCCAAGATTCGGGAACTGTTGGAGTTGGTGTAAGAGCTTCTCAAGAGCACTATTGGTTTTAGCCATGACAGTGCTGGTTCCACTGAGCACTTCCATTCCCCCCAAGAAAGAACAGATCTTTACGACTTAATCTGACAACCGAACACAGGTTTTAGTCCAAGTCTACAAGAGAGATCGAGATCGAATCCAAGACGATGATCTTCTACGCCAGTTCTGGATTCCATGAATCTTAGTTACTCAAAAGGGTTTCACACGGGAAGAGCAAGTGAGAAAAGAAAGTGTAGTACATTTAGGAGAGGCTACTCCGTCTGGATTGAGTGTCTAAATTACCCAACTGACGAATCAGAACTTGGCTTACATTTCAAGTTCAGTCACTTGTAAGCACTTAACGGAAAGCTCAAGCTCCCCGAAAAAGACAATAAACATGTGAGGAATTATATGTATAAAGGTGGTTGAAAAATAGACGAAGCTTAACTTCAAGGCAATGGCGACTCTGCAACCAACAACTTGAAAGTTGCAACACCAGACCTTGAGCACATTAGCTGACAAATATATTGAGCCTTTACTTTATCCTTTTTCTCTTCTAGAAAAAGAAACACTCCCTCAAACTGTCCTCAGCAAATTAACGAGCTTGTCGTCATTCATGGTCATGAAGAGGTAACAAAGACATCCATTGACAATAAACCATCAAATGAGCTGGCTTTTGCGTGATTTCTTTGTTTTTTTTTTACAACGTGCGTGAGTTTTATGTGCATGTTTTTGCAGCCTAAGCCGTTGAAGCAATTGGACGGTCAAGTTTGTTGATATGTGGTGATGAGGTCGGCCTCACCGTCGAGGCGTCGACGGAGACTTGTTTGTGGCTTGTAATGAGTGTGATTTTCCGGTGTATAGACCTAGTTACGGGTATGAAAGGAGAGAGGGTACACAACACAACGTCCCCAGTGCAAGACCAAATATAAGCGTCTCAAAGGTATATTACCATTCCTTCTGCTAAGTGTTATTACTTCTGCAGTTGATGATTCGGAGGCGGATTCTATTCCAAATTTGTGTAGGATGTCCAAGAGTGGGGGGAGACGAAGATGAAGAGGACATTGACGATTTTGAATATGAGTTCAAAATAGAAAATGAACAAGAACAGAACCAGCATCTCACAGAAGTAATGGTTCATGGGAAGATGACCTACGGAGGAGGCCATGACGACGAAAAAAACTCGCAATTCCCACCAGTTATAGCTGGGATTAGATCAAGACCGGTAATGGAATAGTATTACTCACACCTTTTGATCTTGGTGATTTTTCTCAATCATCTTGAAATCGGCCGTGGTTTTTAAAACAAGATCATAAATCAACTTGTTTCAGGTTAGTGGTGAGTTCACTTCATAAACGAGTTCATCCCTATCCAGATTCAGAGCCTTGTATGCTTAAAATGATTGCAATATGTTTTTACCATTTCTTACAGTAGTTAAACAATACTTCACAACAGGAAGTGCGAGATGGGAAGAAAAGAAAGAAGCAGGGTGGAAAGATAGAGTGGACGAATGGAAACTGCAGCAAGGAAATTTGAGACCTGAACCTGAAGATGATCGTGAAGCAGCAGCCATGTGAGGATTCAGTTCTATACTATGGACTGAACCAACATAGTTCAACACCTGGGGATTCAGTTCTTTGATCACAGGTTAGCAATGTCGAAACAAATGCAGGATTCATGAGAACCAATAGCATCTAGCAAGATCAATCCGTATAGGATGGTTATTGTGGCTCGCCTTGTCATATTAGCCTTCTTCCTACGCTATAGAATTTTGAACCCTGTGTATGATGCTATTTGCCTTTGGCTAACATCTGTGGTCTGCGAAATCGGGTTTGCATTTTCATGGATTCTTGACCAGTTCCCCAAATGGCTCCCAATTGATCGTGAAACATATCTTGATCGCCTGTCTCTCAGGTAAACTTGTACCAAAATGAATCTTAATTCTCAAAGCAAATCTGCAACTATTATAAGAATATAGCAGCAAGGCTTTGAGCTTTTGACTGGTAAAATCAAACATTACATGACTTCGATACCGTTTGTTTTAATGATTGATGTGATGAAAACACAGATTCGAGAGAGAAGGGGAACCGAATTGCAGATTAATATGAAAGGCCTCGACGGAATTCAAGGTCCAGTTTATCTTGGTACAGGATGTGTTTTCAAAAGGCAAGCACTGTATGGCTGTGAAACTCCAAAGGGTCCCAAACGTCCAAAGATGGTAACCTGTGACTGCTGCCCATGTTTTGGACGTCGTAGAAAGAAGAATGCTAAGAAGAGTGCAAGTGTGGAAGCTTCAAGCCTTCATGGTCTGCAATGATCTTTTTGTCACTTGTTTACTAAAACAGTTTTGTTCTTACTTCAACAGTTAAACTACTGTTTGCTTACCTTCTGATGTATCTATCTTGGGGCAGCAGTGGACGATGACAAAGAGTTGCTGATGTCTCAGATGAATTTTGAGAAGAGATTTGGACAATCAGCAGCTTTTGTGACTTCAACTTTAATGGAAGAAGGTGGCGTTCCTCCCATCTTCAAGTCCAGCAGCTCTGCTTAAAGAAGCCGTCCATGTAATTAGTTGTGGTTATGAAGACAAAACTGATTGGGGAACTGAGGTAATATCCACATCCAAATCCAAAAGCAAAGATTTCTCTTTCTTGGTAGAGATGCTTCAAATTTCCAATGTTCCTGTTTTCAAGTTCTAGTATCACATGGCTTAGAAGTAGCAACTTCGAAGGGTTAAATGCATTTTGCTTTTGTCTATGCAGCTCGGCTGGATTTAGGTTCAATTACAGAGGACATTCTGACAGGCTTCAAGATGCATTGTCGTGGCTGGAGGTCAATTTACTGTAAGCCAAAGTTACCTGCATTCAAGGGTTCTGCCCCAATTAATCTTTCAGATCGGTTAAACCAGGTGCTTCGATGGGCTCTTGGTTCTGTTGAGATCTTCTTCAGCCGACATAGCCCTGTCTGGTATGGCTACAAGGAAGGAAAGCTCAAGTGGCTTGAGAGATTTGCATATGTTAACACAACTGCTATCCATTCACTTCCTTACCACTTCTTGCATACTGCAATCTGTTTGCTGACAGATAAATTCATCATGCCAGAGGTAACAACATGCAGTTGGTAATTTTACTCATATTTATGTTACTTTAAATTTTATTCACAAAATAATATTCTTTCCAATTCTTCGAAGAAAGGGTAATCTTTAAATCTATGCAATGTGAACATAGACAAATGTTTGAATTTCTAGCCAATGTAACTAATTTATATGCTTATACTTTGTATTGAACCAGATAAGCACTTTCACAAGTCTTTTCTTCATTGCACTGTTCCTCTCAATCTTTGCAACGGGTCTCCTTGAGCTAAGGTGAAGTGGCGTAAGCATTGAAAAATGGTGGAGAAATGAGCAATTCTGGGTCATTGGCGGTATCTCAGCTCACCTTTTCGCTGTTGGGCAGGATCTTCTGAAGGTTTTAGCTATTATTGACACGAACTTCACTGTCACCTCCAAGGCAACTGATGATGAGGATTTCGGAGAATTATATGCCTTTAAATGGACAACCCTCCTCATCCCTCCAACTACTATCTTAATCATCAACCTTGTTGGAGTTGTTGCTGGAATCTCAGATGCCATAAACAATGGGTACCAATCATGGGGCCCTCTATTTGGCAAGTTTTTTTTGGCTTTCAGCGTGATTGTCCGTCTCTAACCATTCCTGGAAGGTCTAATGGGGCGACAGAACAGGACACCAACCATTGTTGTCATATGGTCTGTGCTTTTGGATTCAATATTTTCCCTGCTTTGGGTGAGAATTGACCCATTTGTCTTGAGATCCAAGGGACCTGATTCCAAGCAATGTGGAATCAACTGCTAAGAAGCCTGCATTCCTTTTATATTTTGCCTTCCAAGATACATGTGCGTCTTTGTTTGTGAAAGCATATCAGATGTACCAACCAACAATATGCATTCTACCCAGTTTTGTAATTGATGTAAATAATTGGCTTTTTATCTTACCTTATTCCACATGAAACTCCATAATAACCAACTAATCTCAATGTATGCCACTGAAACTCCATTTCCAAATCTTTTCATTTCTGGCATCTGGCATCAGGATAATAAGACCAAGATATTATAGCATCTAAAAGTTGCAGAGATGTTGGGTTGGATATCATTCATTTGGACTCCATCTGGGGTGTGGTATAAGGCAATTCCAATTTTTTTAATTGCACCATGATAAACTGAAACGACACATGTCAGCTTGAAATTCAAATCCTTTTTACAGTGTTAAGGATATATCACCAATAGTCTTTACAAGAACATTCACCATCCTTGAAATGATGGAATCTATTGGCATCTCTTACCACAATAACTCTTTCAGTGATCTTAGATATAAATTTAGTTGCAGTATGACAGTCTAAACAAACTCGGAGATTCTTAATGATCCTGATCTCAGTTCCAGGTTCAGTAGAGATAAGACCAAAGGCAATGGCTAATTTCTCACTGTGAACCTTCATAGCTAGCTCCTTCTCTTCCTCCTCCACATCATGCAAAGCTGTGATAGTTTCTGCCTGAAATCCTGCCTCTTTCATCTTTCCCATCAATCTATCCAATTCCAAATAGATTGCTGCTGATTTTGGATGGGACCAGTCCCCTGATGTGAAGACATGTGGAGTCTGACCAATTTCAATCAGAGTGCAACCTGGAGTCTTTTCCAGCTTTCTTTTTTTAGCTATTTGTCTTATAGAAGCAGCTTGTGGATAGTTCTTCTCAGCAGAGTAAATATTTGACATTAATACATAGTAACCCATATTCTCCGGGTCCAACTCAAGAAGCCTTTGAGAGGCCAGCTGCGCTAGGTCTGTATCTTTGTGAATCTTACAAGCACCAAGTAATGCACCCCACACAGGCGCACCTGGCTCTATAGGCATTCCCTCAATGAAGTTCAATGCCTCCTGCAACTTTCCAGCTCGACCAAGGATGTCAACCATGCATGCATAATGTTCAGCTATTGGTTCAAACCTGTAGTCATGTACCATAGAATGAAAAATCCCCTCTCCTTCTCTTACTAAACCAGCATGACTACATGCATATAAGGCGGAAAGAAAAGTCACCCCAGTTGGTGAAATTCCAGAATTCAACATCTCATAAAATATTGCAAGCGCTTCTTTCCCGTATCCATGAAGTCCATAACCAGAGATCATGGTGTTCCAAGTTACTTCATTCTTCGCAGGTATCAACTCAAATAATCTTCGAGCCTCTTTAATATTCCCACACTTCGCATACATGTCGATTAAAGCAGTTGAAACAAAAACATTAGACTCGAAGTTTTTACTCTTGATTAAATTATGAACCCATTTCCCTAGACTTAAGGCACCAAGTTGAGCACAAGCTGAAAGAATACTGGCAACTGTTACAGGATTAGGACAGAAACTGGATGAGAGCATTTGATGAAAAAGAGAAACTGCTGTTTCAGTTAGTCCATTCTGCGTATAACCAGCTACCATGGCATTCCAAGAAGCTAAAGTTTTATCTGAAGATTCATCAAAAAGCTGCCGTGCTGATTCCATTTCATTCAATCTGCAATACACTGTTGTCAATGCAGTTGAAATAGGAGGACAAACAACAAAACCAGATTTGATAGCAAAACCGTGTATGCAGTTAGTAAGAGATAAATGACCAAAAGGTGAATATACAGGAATCAACCCAACGATTGTGCTTGAATTAACTCTCCCTCTAGACTGAAGCCATTGATTAAACAGCTTCACGGAAGACTCAATCTCACCATTTCCAGTAAGCCCTGAAATCATCGCATTACAAGATATCAAATCATTCAAGGGAATCTCCCTGAATATCAACATTGCTGTCTTAACATCCCCGCATTTTGAGTACAAGGCAATCAAACCCGTGAGCACAGAAACATCAGAATGAAATCCAAACTTCATAGCCAAGCACTGACTTTCCATTCCCAATCTCAACTCCTGCAACTCTGCAATAGCCGGTAACACAGATATCACCGTAGTTACATCAAACTTGGGCCCGACACCCGAAACCATATCCCCAAATATTCTAATCCCATCCTTGAAGCAACAATTCCTCACAAAGCCAGAAATCATCGTATTACACAAAATAGTATCTCTTTCCGGCAATCTATCGAACACCTTCTCGGCCAACTCCTCCCGCCAAAGTTTAAAATACATATCAACAAGAACCGACCCAACAAACAAATCTGAACCAAACCCATCAACAATAGCCATTCCATGCAACAACATTCCAACTCTGGAGTTCCCGAGACTCTCTGCAGCGGACAAGACGAAAGTGTAGGAGAAGTCATCAGGGGTAAGGTCAGTGCCTCTCAAATGGGAAAACAAAGAAATGGCAGATAAAGCCGAGTTGTTCGCAGCTAAGCCCTTGATAAGAACGTTGAAGAGGAAAAGATCAGGTTTTGGGATTAAAAAGAAGATCTTTAGTGCGTGGTTCGTGGAGCCAAAGTCGAAGAGCTTTTGAGCGAGTTTTGTGACTATGGGGATGTGAGTTTGGAGGCGGTGGTGAAGGATTTGAGATTGGATCTGGGTGACGTGTGACAGAGTGTTGGCTCTTTGGAGGAGTCCAAGGAAGAAATCGCCGGTACGAGCAACCGAAGGTATGGTTTTTATGAACATCTGTTTATGGGTTCTTTTTCTCAGGGAGGGGGTTTTTGTGGGGCTTTATTGTTTTATTTTCTATAATTTCAATGCATCAAACAGAACTATTTTAAGGGTTTGATTCATCGTATTTTTAAATAATAATTCTTATCAAAAATATTATTTTAATCATTCAGATCAAATTAAAATAATATTATTTTAATAAATTTTATCAAAACATTACCTCATTTCGATCCTTTTTTTTGTTACTATATCAACTTTTTTATATTTAAATTCGTTTTAAAATTTAATTGACTCAAGTTCAAATTACTAATTTTCAATCTAAATGTCAATTCTTTTGACCATCACTCTGCCGGAGTCCGTTGCATTAAAACTTTTAAGAGGTAAGAAACTTAGCACTAGTGAAAGTTGCAAGAGAGAATCCTAAATGAAAGGATAGATACTTTATAATTCTTCCTCCTCCTCCTGCATTTTTCTGTTTCTACAACATAGTTTGAACCTTTTGCTTCCTTTTAATTTCTTTCATTTGCTTGATTAAAAAATTACAGTTGAAAGAACAGAGCAGTCAGCTCACTATAAGCAAGAATAATTTTCTGATCTGATTGAATCGAGGAAAAAGGCAGAATATACTAATTTACAATTGCCAGAGCAAGTGAAGCCTGCAGGATCATCCATTGCTCCTGAAGTGGTAAGATGTTAGTTTAATCACGGCCACGGGGCATTTTCGTTGCAAAAATCAGTTGCATCTCGAAGGCTTGTTTCATCTGTATAAGATGAGTCCTAAAGCTGTATTCTTCTACCTGTTTAAGTGTTAAAAAGCAGTCGTGTATAAGATAGGATTGATCAGAAAAGAAAATTGTGAATGTAATCAACATTACATGAATGTTACTTGTCTTAGTTCTGTCAAAACATATCAATACTCATACAAGCACAACAGATACCCACATGATGAACAGATATAGCTTTATGTATTTGCCGAGACGAATAGCCACTTAATCCAAAACCCTATTCTCATGCGATGTGTCTCGGTTAACGGATATGGATAATGGCAGTCTATCTCAGTCAATCAATCGGATAAAGAACACGCATGGAATATGCATAACTGAAGAACTGAAAATGACAACAGAACTTTCTGCAGAAATAGATAAAATGAAGCCGATTGGTAAGCAGTGTTAATTGATCCCAACAACTTCAACACTCTATCCAATTAGCCTTCCCATTCCTCGACCATATCCAGTAAATTCTCAACTGTAATATGGTTGAACTACCAAATGTAGATAGTACCAGAAAAGGCCAAATAGAACAGTGCACTCTGTAAGGTCAAACATACCTAAAGCTTCACAAAAATTTTAAATTCTAGTTGACACGGCAAGACTGCAACACTACCACAACATGCCAATTCGTGTCGCCATCCTGCATCGGCCAGAGTGCATGAAATAAATGGCCTTGTTCATCCTAACAATTGTTTTATTCCATCTCACCTTCAGATGGATAAGTTTTCTCTAAACTCCCCTCAACAGTGTTGCCCTATTTGTTTAAATAACTACTTTCACGTTCATCAACATATGAACATAGCTATGCAATGATATGTAAGAGAGAGGAGAATTGTATCTTAATCCACTGTCAGGGGCAAACTTTGTGGAGGGAATTGCTAGGAACTCAATACATGGAACAAAAGAACCAAGGAATGGGCAACTGGCACCTCAGAAGCAGGTGAAAAAGAAAATTTGCAAGTTTACTGTATCATGACTGAATCTATCTGGGGTTTGCAGTAATTTGAACTCAACTGGGGTTTAGACTGACATAAACAATAGCTCAAAAGAAGGCACATAGTTCCTCAGAAGAAAATCAGGTAACAATGACAACATGATAACTTCTAACTAAAGCAACTAGTCTTGATGGTGTTTTCAACTTTCTATTCAAATTTACGCATAGTAACTTAAATGTATCTTCTTATGAATAATTTCCTAAAGACAACAACAGAGTCCTTACACTACATTTGTTTTTCATTCGTTAGCATTTTCAGTTATGTGGCCATGCATGTGTATTCTCACCTGCGTAGCAGCTGCTGAGACCAATAGAGCTTCACATTCGTCCAGCTTAGCTTTCACTTCTGCCACTACAATAGCCAGTTCAGAAACCAAACCATTCATTTGCTCCACCTGTAGCAAGAGCACATAGCCAGGCTTAAGCATATTTTTAGACGGGCATTAAGGACATATATAACTATTAGAAACCAAATCTGATAAACCTACAGAAGAAGCTTGTGAGAGAAAATTGAATTTGGAATCTCACCCTTGACAATAAAGAACATATGGAGGATCCCATTGCCTGCATCACATCCACAGCTGAGCAAAGAGCAAACTTCAAGCATTCAATATCTGCCTGAAATAGGTAGAAATACAATGATGATGTCAGTAACTTTCTCCTTCACAAATTAACCCTGTTAGTCTTTCAGAACAAACAAACCTTTGCCCCTCCTGTCACAGGAAGACGGAGTGTGCTTGCCTCCAAATCTTCCACAGCCCCAGATAAAGACTTGATATGATCTCTTTCAAGCAAAGCCCAATCATCTAGGTAGCTCATCTGAATAATTACTGGAAGAATTAGACAATAGCACCAAGAAAGGATTGGAGAAGATAAAGATCAATGTTCAAATTGTACGTGATACAATAACAGATACAGTAACATTTTTCCTTACACAGAAAACAGCTATGTTTATGAAATTGTATTCCCTTTAAACATAAGAAATTAAGAAACATGCACTTTTTTCCTTTACTGAACTACAAAGGGACTCTTAACAGAGTTAATATTGGGAAGGGGGAGGGCAAGCAATTTGAGCTAAGGTTGATGAACTTCATGGCATCAGAAACAGTTGTTGTTTAGTGCAGAGAAATTATGTATTCTGAAATCATACAGACATTATAAAGTAGAGGCATACTTGATCATTCACAACAGCATTCAGCTTAAGCTCCAGGGTCAACTGTTGGACGTTGATCCTCTTCCTAATTACTGAATCCCTCAATGCTAGAGTAGTGCTCCAAACACTATAGAGAGTTTTCTGCACCAGCAAAGCAACATCTATAGTTTCACATGACATAAAAAGAATGTTGCACTGATGGAAAAATTCAAAAGTAGGTAACCGTATAGTTTACATCTAGCCTGAAAAATAAGCCCATTATGTATCAAACCATAAAAAAATGTTTTAAAAGACTTTTATCTTTTTCCTTTCTATTTTGTTTCTTCTCTCCCGTTGTTGCATAACCATTCTCTCCCATTGTTGCATAACCATAAACAGACAAACAATTCCACATTGAAATAGTTAAAACGAATCATATCGAGGAAACTTTTATCCAAATAACACTAAAACGATTTAAGTTAAGAGGTATATTATGCACTGAAAATCGAGATAAATGAAGTATGAACGAAATATTCTTTAAAGTAATTCCGCCTACACAAAAGATCAAGTGAAACGAGTGAAATAAATGGGCAGACTCAGGATTTACACATTAAAAAAAATATTGCTCTCTCCAAATTGCACCTACCTCTGCAGTTACTTTCTGAAAGTAAAGAACAGTCTCTGCCCGTGCATTAGCAAATCGCCACTGCAAGTATCTATTGTATAGCAGCCGTAGCTGATGACCATCTTCGAGGAAGTTAGTTCCTTTTTTTCCCTTCTTAAAGTCAGCTATAAAATTAAGAACAGAAGAGGAATTGTTTGCTTGGCTAGAGACACTTGATGACCTTATTCGAGATGGGCTGACTCCTCTTGAAGGAGGCGTAGAAGGCCTTGTTCGAGCTGGACTGATACCTTTACTAACACAGGTTTTAGTAGGGGATGGAGGATGTGAACCAGGAGTAGGCAAGGACTGAGATCTAACTGCAGGATTTGCTAGCAATACTCTATCCGACAAACTTGTGGAAACAAGCTTATGACTTTCAGATACCTGGAGTAAAGACTCATCCGCTGAGTGTGTCCTGGTCCCTACTCTGCCCGTTTCTTCCATGGATGCTAACCTGGCAGCATCATTGACTGATTTTTGTAAAGGTCTGGTAATACCATCTGTCATATGCATTCTTCTGAGTGGAGATAATCCGCTTCCAGCTGGTGTTGATAGAGGTCTCACATTTTTATCATTAAGATCCACACTTCTATTCAAGGAATTAGAAGATACCTTCCCGCCTATTCTACTAGGCCAGCGATGCTGATCAATCAATCTATTATGTAAACCATCTCCTGGTTTAGCATTCTCTGATTGATCTTGTGCACTCTTCCCTTTCAGAGGAGTCCTTTTTCTTTCTGGTGTAGGCTTCCGTGATCCTGTAGGCGTTTCAACCTGCTTATGAACCACGTTGGAAGAGGATCTCAATGTGCGATTAGAGGAGATATTACTAACCGGTTTTTCCTTTTTACCAACAGGTATAGAGATGGTATCGGATTGAAAAGAAACACTAAGGCTTCTCATTGTAGAAGGCCATAAACTCTCCGGTAACCTGCTGCCAGTACTTAACCTTCTAGATGTCAACTGTGCATCAACAGATGAATCATGAACAGGCGTGGAGGGACTTTTGGGTGAAGTTGGGGTTGCTGGCCGACTCCTTTCAGCAGATAGGGCTCTTTTGCTGACCACTTGGGAAGCCGACTGCAATGTTCTTGTAAGGGTTGGTGAAGAGCAACGCCTAGAAACAGGTGCTGATGGAGTGGGGGATTTATATCTAGAACTAACTTCCCTCGTCCGAGGGCAGCGTGTGCTGGCTGCTGCATTGGCGTTCCTTTCAGCCGGAACCAATGGAAGTCTTGGAGTATCCACTGCTGTGTGCTTCTGTGACTCGCATACATCCATCAAACAACGTCTGAATTAGACCACATTGATGAAATCATTCACATAATTGAACCATCTTTAACAACTTTAGCGTTCATGCATCCACACAGAAGGAATCAAGTCGACAGCTCAAAAAGAAGATCCTCTTCCCTGTAACCAATCTGCGACCAATGCAAAGAACAGGAGAAAAAGTAAGAGACCAACTGCAGAGCAAATAAAAGCAAAGAATAAACCAGTAGAAAAGTAACAGGAAACCATAAAATTGAAAAAGATTACAGCTTTGCAGAGACCTAGATCTGATTCGTTATAAATTTGAGAATTCAAACCTATTAACGCAACTATGAGTCGATAATTCATGGAGAAAAGCCCAAATCCACTCAGATCAGGTCATGAAATGAGATTAGGCAGAGATGATGAAACAACATCAGGGCCAAAATGAGTCAAACATAGAAATCCAGGGGATGCTAGCCATAACTTGCAGTAACGGTCATCACTAGAGAAGTTGATTTTCTGGCTAGCAGTAAAATGCAGGTCTAGGGTCCCCCCAAGAAAATGTCGAGGCTATAGAGAATAGACTACTGCAGCAAAAAAGAAAAGTGTAGGATAAGGGACAGACTGGAGAAAATAAGGCGCGCAGGATAAGAAGGATTCTTATTTCTCTCTCTCTGTAGTTTAACTGTTCCGTTCTTTCCCTCTAATTTCCCTTTTGTCCCTCTCACGAGAGTGCAATGGTCGGCTGGGCTGGCAGTTGAAGTTCACTCAACCATAGACCCCACACTCTTTCCTCTTCTTTCTCTTCTCTGCTCTTTCTCATGACAAAGAATTCGATGAAAGTGATCCACAAACCCCACATCTCCTCCAAATAAACTATAAAAATCAGTTCTTTTTTTTTCAATAACATGGAAAATTGTCTATACCTTTACACTGTATCTGTTACTTTCAGGTTAAGAAACTTAACTCGTGTCAGCAAGACAGCAACTTCTTGTTTCTTAAAATATTCAATACAGAAGTTGAGTGCTCTCCCTCTCTTCCTCCGCATTAATTATTTTAACCAACAACAACATCGGTATCTATGAAATTTCAATATTAAACAAAGAAACTGACTTCTACCAACAAGAAACGACAGTTCCTAGAGTTGATATGAAAGGCATTGACCTAGAAAGGGGTTGCCTTGGGATCACTCGGCGAAACTCAACTGCTGCTTTTTAACCCCAAGTCTCATGTTTGTCATGTAGTGGAAAACTTTTGATTTTTTTATCTCGATGAGTATGATAAAGACTACTGGGAATAATGCGATTTGTTTGTATCCAAATTATTTAAATGAATTCGTAGTTAGAAGATTGAAGTTGCAGGTGCTAATGTTCTTGGGGTTATGGGAAGAGACATGGAGCACCACGTGCAGGCAAGATCATTGTCCAATCCCCATGAACTAAAACAGTAAATTCGTTTGTTTAATTAACCTTTAAATATCCATTAAAAAAAAACCATCCTTTCTTCGGTTAGATATAACAGTAATAAGTGATAGCTAAACAATACCCACATGCATCGTTATGTGCAGACTCTGGTACAAGCAAGCAATTTACGCTTTGACCTATTTCCTCGATTTAGGAACCAGAGATGGATGAAAACCCATGTTTACTTATTAAAATTGGGGATTCTAACATGAGATGTGCTTTCTTTTGACAGAGTCGTGTCTCTGCTATTGGGGACACGCACAGTGACCATTGCTGTTCATCTAAATATCAGAAACTGAAGAAACAGTACCAGAATTTTTCAAAAGCATAAGAAACTTAAAACTTTAGAGAAACCAAGAAAAAACTGAATAGAGGCATTCATCTTGGAGACTGCGAAAACTCCAAAAAAAAGGCAAAAAAATATATTAAAATATAGGAAAATTAAGGGTCAAGAAAAATGCCGAACCTTGAAAATCAAATCAAATTCAAAGAAGAGAACTGCTCGCCGGATTATCAGAACCCTTCAAATCATAACTTCCCGTTAATAACTTGAATCTTATAAACAAGTTCTTCGATCACATTGCGAACGATGAAGACTCGTTGGAGAGAAACCGGGCGACGGAGGGATAAGCAGAATGCTTCAATGAGAGAGAGAAAGAGACAGAGACGGTTTGAGCGGTTGAGATGGACGTTGTTTTCGCGCCCACCTAGCATATAATAGAAGGAGTTCTTTTTATTTTTGTTATTAAAAGTCTAATAAATGGATTAAATTTAAAATCATATTTTAATAAAAAATCCTGATCTATAAATAACATACAGAAAAAATCATATTAAGAATCTCTATATTTTTCAACCATTTATTTAAAAATACTTTGATTTTATTATATCGATTGAATTTGTAGTTATAATTAAAAATTAATTTTATTTGAATTGATTTAATTTTAAATTAACAAATTAAATTTGATTTAATTGAGTTTCAAATTAAGTTTGAATATGAGAGAGGATTAATTCAATTTGATTTAAATAAATAATTATCACCTTAACTTTACCTTAATACTTAGTCAAATACATAAAAACATATTAAATATTTTATTTTTATTGACTGATTCTTAATTTATATTTTATCTAATAAATGAAAGTGTCTTCATTGTTTTCTCCATGGGTGTAATAATTTCATGTAATTAAAGGTAACAATTAATAAATTAAGTTACATTTGATTGAATGTGAGTTTAAAATTGAGTTAAATATAATAATTTTTAATTTGAGATTATAATAAATTAACTAAAAATGATCTAATTTAATTTGAAATTAATTTAATTTATAAATTACAAGCTGAATTTAAATATTCAAACTCGGTATTACTGGGTGTTTTTAGTTTGTAGACTGGGTATGACTCGGCGTCAGCAGCCGACTTGCAATACCTAATGAAAACAACTTGGTATAAATTCAGAAACTGACATAGAAGGTTGCTTAATTGTGTTGTGTTCAAAGTTCAAACATCATGATTGCGAGAATAATGATAGATTAGTAGCCAAGTCATGGGACAAATATGATAGGAAGTACTTGTCGTTTTGCATCATTGTGTTTTGACAGCATATCATCTCTTAATTCGCTGTCACTAATCTTTGTCTACTCTTCCTAATCTTAACCTCCACTTTGCTTACATGGCACTACTCTTCCTTTTCATGGGTAGTTGTGGAAGGAAACCTAACAAATACACACACAATGTTATACTTCGATTTGGTTTTTTTTTTTAATTTAGTGATTAATTCTTTAAATTTTGGTTTTAAAGCTTTTTTTATTAATATAATGTGTCTACTAAATACTAAGTAAATATCTATCTATTAGTCATATCAATAGAAATAACATTTTGATTTAATTTATACAAATTTTAAAATGTTAAATACTAAATAAAAATTTTAAAAATTCATATTAAAATAAAAAATTTAAAAGATCCTTTAAACATATTAAACCTTAGAGCAACTAATAAAAGTTACTTATTTGTGACCAGATAGAAGGTCACAAATTCTAATAACGAAAATAGTTTTTTTGTAACTTAATTTTAAGAATAAAGTGTTTTATTATTACTTACGGTGAAACCGGACAAAATTGCCAATATGGATTTATATATACATACATTGCCAATAACACTCTTATTAAGATAATGATTGATTACTTGTTAAAATTGAGATGGGATGAACCTAACATCTCTTTTGCTTCTTAAAATTGAGGGTAGACTTTGCATTGATTGGGTACTTTTATCTCTAGATTATATGTGACAGAGTAACATGATAAGGACACATCATGTTTAATGTAACTTTCAATCTCACGTAGGGGACCTTCTGTCTCCTTCGTTCTTGGGTCTACATGCTCGCTTTGTCCTTTTCCATGTATTTATGCTAGTTACAAATTAAAAAAAAGGAAGAGATAAATTCTTTTGTCTAATTCCTTTTGAAAAAAAAAAAGGGTCAAAGACACGATTTAACATTGATCACAAAAATCATAAAATTCAAAAATAGACTTTTTCTATAATTTAATTAATTTTTTATTTTTAAAATTCTCAAAAAATTCCTTCTAACTTTATTTTTTAATAAAAAAAATTTTAGACTAAGGGTTAAAAAATAATGACGAAATATAACATTAAACATAAACTAATCAAATATCACTAATATAATAATTTAATTTAACTTTTAAACCTGATTCAAATGAATTAAATTATACTTGAATTAATATTATAAGATAATTATAATAAATTATTAATTTGATTCATATTTTTTTAGGGGAAAAAAACCTTTATTAAACTAAAGCACGAATACAATCCGGAATGGACTCCCAAAACATAAAACTAGGAAAAGAAATAGCAGA
>JANJEY010000008.1:380244-390591 GCA_024703695.1 Erythroxylum cataractarum
CTTCCTGTAGCCAAAATTCCTTAGCGCGTTGCTTCCATTTGATACGCTCCAAATCAAGCAAGTGACTCAACTCGGAACGTAGAACGTTGTACTCGATACTATTCGTACCGCGTGTAAGTTCTAACCGCTTCCTGATCCGCGTCTTCTCAGCCTTCAAAGCGCAATCAAGCGCACGTCCCCACTTCTCCAAATCTTCACACAATTTCTGCTTTTTAACCATATTGTCCCTGTCAGAAGTACACCAGGCAGCTTCCACAATAGCAAACAAGTCAGCCTGCTTAAGCCATTTGTTCTCAAAACGAAATTTCTTCTGATGCCATTGAAGAATTGCGGCATCTGTACTTAAAACAATGGGAGAGTGATCCGAAACGGGAGCAATGGTAGTTTTAATAATCGATCGATCAAAATGCTCAAACCATACAGTGTTCGCCACGGCACGATCAAGTTGTTCGCGAACCCAAGCAGGAGTACCTCTACTTCTCTCCCATGTATACGAGTAACCAAGCCATTCGACCTTCTGAAGATCACAATCTTGCAACGTAGTTCGGAAACCATCTAGCAAATAATTCGGATGAGGACTGGCACCACCCAATTTCTCCGTGGAGCATGCTAAGTCGTTAAAATCGCCTATGACTAACCACGGAACATCCAAACCGCGATTTAAAGATTTGAGTAAGTCCCACGAAGCATGATGACGATGTCGTTCTGGAAACCCATAGAAACAAGTTAAATACCACTCGAAACCATCAGGCATGTGAACGTTGATATTAACAAAGTTTTGGGAGCTATTGACAACGTCCGCAACATTCTGATCTTTAAAAAGAACTCCTAATCCACCACTGCGACCCACACGATTAATACCAAAAGCCTTAGCAAAGTGCAATCTAGCCCGCAATTCCTCAATACGGACAGCATCAACCAACGTTTCCATCAAAAACACAATATCCGGTTTATGTTGACGAATAAGATCGTCTAGAGCTTGAACCGTCAAGGAGTTGCCGAGACCTTGACAGTTCCAACTGAGTATTTTCATGATGACTGGTCGGGTCGCTCCACGGCACCCACCAATATACTAGAAGACTGGACATGAGGTCCAGACGCTCCCTTCGAATCAACAGTATGTGAAACTCCAGGAGCTGTACGTCGTCGTTTTAACCCGTCATCAGTATTAAACGGAAGGTCTTCGCTATAACCCACGTCCATATCAGAACCATTCTCCAAAGAAAACCCAGGAGTCGGCAAACTACCACCTGCAAGGGGAGTACCTTCGTCATCGCACAACCATCGACTCGGTGGTGGTCGCTGAAGACCAGTGATTGCACGAAGAGAATTATCCCAGCCAAAAGGTGGCTGAATGTCGGGATGACGAAGACGTTCAGGACAAAAACTCTCACCATGACCAAGCAAGCCACAAATAAAACAGAAAAGAGGAAGTTTCTCATAATGAAACCGAGCAAAGAAAGAGCAAGTGTCTGAAATTTTAATCTTCTTCCTTCGTTTCAGAGGAACTCGGACGTCGATACGCACATGGATACGCATATACGACCGGTGACTCTGACCTAGAAGGGGCGTATCGTACTCAACAAACCGACCTATAAAATTGCCAAACTGACGAGCGAGGGATTCACTCATCAACCCTGATTAAAGACCTGAAACCTGCACCCAAATCTTAGTGTAGATCAAGGGAACCTCCAACGGCAACTCCCCGTTCTTCAAACAATGTAGCACGAGCAAACGTCGATTGAAATTCCATGGGCAACATTTCAGAACATTGTCGACATCTACTCTATGGAAGAAACGAAACAGATAACGACAAGCCCCCAAATCAGTAATAGCGATACCAGCCTGTGGTTGCCAAAGATCAGCAAACAGATCACGCAAGGCTTGAAAATTAACGCGAGAAGCCGTAAGAAGCATTCCGACCAAACAGAGATCATAATTAACACCATTCCCATCTGCCGGAGCTGGAATCTCCCAGTCGTCATCCTCCCCATCCGTCAGAGATAAACCGGCGATTGCATCCCCAACGTCCATAGCCACCAACGAAGCGTGCGGCCGAAGATACTAGGAAGACCCTAACAGAGAAAAAACCCTAACAAACGAGAGAAAACCTCGACATTAAAAATTAGCTAATTTTTTATTAATTTGATTCATATTTAATTAGTTTAATTTGAGTTTTATAGTTATATAAATACCATTTGATTGATTTACATTTGATATTCATATTACATATATTTCATTACTATTTTTAGTCGAAATCTAAAATAAGAGATTTTTTAAAAGCTAAAAATTAAAATTTTCAAGAATTTTAAATATCACGATATATTTTTACGATTTTTTAAACTACAAAGGAGGTTCTTGTTTTTTAACGATCATAAAATTACGTTAATAAAGAATTACTAGCATTTTATGAGTAGAATTCAAAATTTTAATTAAAACAAACAATTTTGAGTTTCATATTCCTATTAAAAAATGAAGCTTCGATTTTCTCAATACAGTTTAACAAAATAGCTTTAAATGGGACGGCCATGCCTGAGCATGTCTCATTGTTTACCCCAACATATCTTTATTTAATTTCATGTTATAATAATTATTTATTTCTTTTTCTTTAAAACGAAAAATATTGAAGAAGAAAGACATATCAGATCTGTGCACAAATCCCTACTCTCCATGTGGGTATTTCCGGTTTTTCAGAAGAATACAAGAATAAGATCAACAGCATTAATGTCTTGGGTTACATTCTTGGTTATTGCCCTTTTTTCAATGTATTTGTGACTAAATTTAAATTCCTCACCGAATGTAGTTTTGTTTGTTTGCAATAGGTATGCACAGTGAGTACGGAAGAAACAGATCTGATGACAAAATTTTCAGAAATTTCGGTCTCAAATAACAAAAGCTGATTCTATTTTTTGGGAACTATTACATGAAGTATGCAAGAGATTTTGTTTCGGTGCGACATTATGTTGTAGAATACTAGCAGTACCTAATACCTCTGGCTTCTATCATCTTTATAAGATAAAAGCTGACGACTTCTATGAAACAGCTTCAACTAATAATGGGAAGATCAAATTCGACCAAGTGATGCCGTGATCCGATTTGCATAAGATGATTACTATTTGTTCTTTCATGGTCAAAACTGGAAAAAAAACGCACATACCATACTTGACTAGTTCCGGGAAACGTTATGCTTCGTTGGTCATGATCTCCTCATCAAATCAGAAGATACCATTTGGCCTGCTAAATGCGTCTTCTGGGGTTTAAATGTGATGGTACTTTGAGGTAGAGGTTTGACTCTTCTGCATATGAATGAACCATAAGCAATGTTATGTCAATCTGCATCGTAGAAATTTTACATATTACTGATTCAGTGTAATGATATAGTTATTGCTAAAGTGAATAAACTAACCTATTCTGCCGAGGAACTGAGTCAGAATTTGAAGTCCATGTTATTGATTCTCACTGGTTTCCTGAAGTTATTAATGATGAAAATGTGCAGGCTGGTGATGTCAACAAACCCATATTATGAGTTCTAATATTTGACAAATTCAGCATCGTGGCCCCTCCCCAAAACTGACTCTATCCCATCAGGAAATAAATTGAATTTTTTCGCTACAGCTAATCCTGCGTGCATTCCATCAACTGCAGCACTTACTATTCCACCTGCATAGCCTGCTCCCTCACCAATTGGATAAAGACCTTTCAAAGACCTGCTCTCGTATGTTTCGGTGCTTCGGGGAATTTGGACAGGAGAGCTGGTTCTGGTCTGAAGGAAAATGTGACAGAACAATAAAAAAC
This sequence comes from Erythroxylum cataractarum, assembly GCA_024703695.1. Classification (NCBI taxonomy): domain Eukaryota; kingdom Viridiplantae; phylum Streptophyta; class Magnoliopsida; order Malpighiales; family Erythroxylaceae; genus Erythroxylum; species Erythroxylum cataractarum. Next base: position 384,040 of record JANJEY010000008.1, read on the forward strand.
TCAAACCGGTACCAAACTAAATGCAGAGTAGTTGTTTGATAAAACATGGAAAAAAAGGGATAGGGACATATGAGGTCATTAAAAAAGATACCTCTACCCCATGAAGAAGGCCATCTTTAGAGATAAATCCTGGCAACTGAGAAGTGATTTTTTTTGCAAAAATAGATATAAATGAATTTAGTAAATATTAGAACAATATTTAATCAAATATGGAACATAAAGCACATGAAATAGGTCACACCTCTTTTTCAAACATTAATATTGAATGTTTCAGAGCATCCGTGATGTGTTCAGGAAAGAGTTCGTGGAGATTAGCTGCCTTCACTCCTAATCGATAACTTGAACGTGGCAAAGATGTCGCTGAAAAATGTGAGACAGTTCAGTCTTAGATGAAATTGGACAATGAAACATATTTGGAAAAAAATATAGAAGCTACCTGACTGTTTGTTGTCAAGAAAATTGGTAACTGTCTGCACGGGGACGACAAAGTTTCCCCCTCCCATAACAGCGGCCTTTTGCTCAAATTCCCTCTAAATAATTCATCATTATATCCAAAAAGTATCAAATAAAAAGGGCCATGCCGTTAAATTTGAAAGTATTCTTGAGTTTGAAGCAATGTCACAACATGATATTTCAACTGGGAAAAATACTGGGCTAAGTTATGGATATTTTACTTTAACTAATATTTGATGTCTGCCTGATAAAGCTAGAGTTGGAAAGCAATAAACATTACAATGCTAATACGAAACCAAAACAAGTATTAAAATAGAAAACGATGCAAAGAAATAAAGGATACCTGGAATTGCACCCCTGCAAGAGGGCCATAGATATTTAAAAGATTAAAGTCCAGGGTTGAGACGGTAACAACAAGGGCAGCATTTGCCCACTTAGAGGCACGACGTGAGAATGACATGCCATTGATGCAAAGTTCTGACGGATCTGTACTTGTAAGAACAACCTGAGGCCAACAGTTTAAACATTCTCAATAAATATGCAATGCACGAACACTTCAGCAGTGATTAATGATTTCTGGAGAGACTTACAAAATTTACCAGAACATATAACCAGTGACAATACCAATTTCACATAAATGTCAGATATAACTAGCTCATATATCTACTAAAATTGGATCATCACAAAGAAAATTGCTACCAAAATTCAATAAAACAGCTTTTGTGGCATAAACCTCAGGAAGCTTGGATTATGGTGCAGTAAGCTCATTTAACCATAGATCCTTCGAATTATTTTACTCACTGATGTAAGCATGCATTTACGATGAACCACAAAGTAGAAGAGAATTTAAGATGAAGTTCAGAAAGGTAATACACAAGTTAAATGAAACGGTTACAGATGGTAGTTTAAATTACCTGTCCTCCAGGACACATACAGAAGGAATAACAGCTTCGACCCTTAGCCCCAGTTATTAAGGATTTATCCCCATCATCTCCACTAAGATACTTGACAACTTTGTAATCTGCAACTGGTACCTTCCCTCTTCCACTATGTATCTCAGCAGCCAGACCAGAATACTGGGAATTATATAAATAAAAAAATTCTTAAGAACAAAGAAAACTGAATTAAAGAATGAATTGAAATACTTAGTCTTACAAAACAAAGAAAAAGATGCTATGCAAATTAATTCATTGAACAAGTTCTTGACAAGACAATAAGAAATAAGGGACAACTGCCAACCTGTATGCTGTTTATTAGTTCTTGAGGATGCTCAATACGCAGGCCAACCTGTCTAACCAAGTTACCACGAAAATAATATTAAAATATATCAGGACAACAAAGTTCATACGAAATGGAAAGGCAGAAATCATTGGATGAACTACAACATGCATCCTTCATGGACTCACTCATTCGTCAACTATGAATGTTATTACCTCATTGATTCATATTTTTCTATTTTCTCCATCTCTCTCAATGATAAATTGAAAAAAGTACAACCAAAATGAAGTTTCAACTGATTAGGCTTTTCTTCAACTATGTCAGCATTAGTTCTCTTGTATAAATTGCATGTTTAGGAGGCTAAGAGCAAGGTACAAGGAGAAACAAATGTGAGATCTGACTCATATACAACAAAGGAGGCAGATTTTTACGGATGTCTTGTCACATTTGAAACAGAAGAGAAAAACATTCAGCTTATTGTCATTTTTCTTTTGCATTAAAGGGCATTCAAGATTCCTATGAGTTGTATGGATTAGAAGACAGGAATGATGTTCTAATATCGAATTGTTGTTCCAGCTGCAAATGAACTGCCAAGAGCTTCTCAATGATTGAAAAAAAAAAAAAAACAACTCACAGCAAAATCTTTTGGCACCAAGTCAATGTCATGAGAAAGAAGCATTTGATATATATCACGTGCAGAATGTCCCACAGCCAGAACTACCGCATCAAATGGCAAGTTTTGTGAATTTAACTTCAATTTATCACTTGAATCAGAAACTTTGACCCCAACAACATTTTCATTTCTTACCACCAAATCATCTACCCTTGTCCCAAACTTGATAGAAACCTGAGGATGTGGTAAAAGAATTGAGTCAGAGAACCTAGTAACATAGAGTTTTCTAGTTCAAGACCTGCTAGAATAAACAAGAATAAATATGAATCGACTTTTGGAAATTAAAAGCTGGTTCAACAACTTACACCTAGATTTTGCAGATGCTTCCGAAAATTGCGAAGCAAAGGGACCAACCTATCAGTTCCCAGATGAGGCTTTCCATCGATCAAGATACCTCTTGGAGCTCCAAAATGAACTAAGGTTTTCATGACCTAAGGCAGAAACAAATGTCAAACAATATACAACCACTAGTAATAATATTTGTGTTTTTGAATTATCAGCTCGATTAGAAAAACAGTTCTTACTGACAAAACACTGTCACTGTTCCTTCCAATTCTTGTCACAAGCTTTCCGTCACTCCAAGTACCTGCACCACCCTGCAAAGCATAAGTCCTTAACATGACATCATAATTCAATTACAACTCACCAAATATTAATGGTCAAAATTAAAAAATAACTCAATTCTGGAAAACAGAACATAGAAATCAATAATAAAGGCGTCATCATGAATGTTAATCTTAGATACTAAAAGCAACGTTTCACTAGAGTACTAAATAAGTAAGCATACAACCTCCCCAAAGCAAAAATTGCTTTCCAATTCCAACTTCCGGCGAACTATCAAAGCACCAATATCACGTCCTCTTTTTTCAACTGGTTGACCTCTTTCTATCAAACTAACTTCTGCACCAAGTTCTGACAGAACAAGAGCAGCAAACAGTCCAGACGGCCCGCTACCAACAACTGCAACTTTTGGTTTACTAGTTGTCGTGTACTTGTACGAGCCCATAGAACCAGAACAAACATTATCTCCACCTCCATCGGAAGTTGTTTCTCTAGGGACTTTTTTGTATTCATGAATTACATCAATCAAATTGCCTGAGACTCTTTGTTCAGGCAAATGCTCTATAAGTCCAATTTTAGGCTCTAAATCAGAGATGAATTCCCGCGTGCGAGGCTCGAGGCTAACAAGTTCACTCACATTCATGTCTACAATGTAAACAAAATTGGGCTCCTTTAGAATCTGAAAAAGCAAAACAACACTTAACACTTTGCAAAAACTTAGGAAGCAAAAAGTAATTAAGTAAACAGAAAATTTGATGATTAACTAACCTTCCTAGCATCGAAAGATTTCCGAATAACCGTAAATGCTTCTTGAGGAAGCATTGAAGCGACCTGGATAAATAGCACAGGAGAGAGCAAAAGAGTGAACATTTTCAAATCTCTTTGTACTCAATTTGTATCAGAGAGCTCCAAAATTACCGGGAATTTGATAGCTTTGGCAATTGCCAGAAGCAAGCCATCGGAGACTCCGAGGAAGTCTTTCCCAGGGTCTTCTTGGACAGGAACGGCGAGCTTGGAGAGTCTCCAGAAGCCTTCGAACTTGTTCTTGACATCCCCAAGAGCTTCTTTGTGCTTCAATTTAAGCTTCTTCTTCTCCGACGGGTATCTTCGTTTTCCAGTACGCTTGGTAGCGCAGAGGATTTGGAGAGTTTGGAGACGAGGATACTGGTGTCTTGGGTTCGGATAACGGAAGGTTAGATATGGGCTAGAAGTGGCGACACTGCTCCAGTGAAAAAGAAGAGACATGGACAACGAAGAAGTGACTCTCTGCAAATTCTAGTTTAGGGGATAAGATTTTTAACATTGTATTTACCTCATTTCTTTTTTTTTTCCTTTTGTCAAATTTTTATTAAAGCTATCTTTATATTTAATTCACATAATAAACAATTTTTATTTGACAATTCATTTCTTTTTTCTTTTTTCTCTTTGTAAATTTGATTTAAAGTACTTGTTAATTAAATTAATAAAAGAAACTTCTGTTAAAAAATACTTTATAAAATAAAAAATATTAAATAAAAATTTTATTGAATTTTATCGAAACTTTAATATTTGTTAAATTTATTTTTAAAAGAACTTCTAATAATTTTAACGCACAAATATGTAATTACCTAAGTAATAACAAGAAAATTTCAAATCTGTAGTACCTGGAAATTACATGGAAGTGAAATGTTTTGAAATGGATATGTTCTTCCAGTATATATACAGCTTAAAATGGAATAAAATTTAAACAAACTCTATCTGAATATCTAAACAAAGTCTAATTGTACACTGCAATTTGGAGAGTTAACTGATTGTCAAAAAAGAAAAGAGCAGGTTGTGGGTGAGAAATGGCATAATCAACAAGCAGTTGATGAAGCGATACGATTTCTAAAGTAAGAGTTGCTATAGTGCGATATTCTGCTTCACCAGAAGAATAAGAGATAGTTGTTTGTTTCTTAGATTTCCAGAAAACAAGTGAATCTCTTAGGAAAACACAAAAACAAGTGATAGATTTTCTGATATCCACACAAGATGCCCAATTTGAGTTGCATAAGGATTTAAGATGAATTTCAGATTTTGTTGAGAAGAAGATGTCTTGAGATGGAGCCAGTTTGAGGTATTTTAAAACACGTATGGCTATAGCTAAATGAGGCTTGTCCATAAATTGACTCAACTATTGAATAAAAAAGGCAAGATCGGCCCCGTATGAGTGAGATATAGTATGTCCAATAAGCCTTCTATACTCAGTATGATCATCGAGAAGAGTAACGTCTTGATTTGATAATTTAAGATGAGTATCCATAAGAAATTGACATTGACATGGTTTAGCAGTAAGTAAACCTACATCCTTCAATATTTCCAAAGAATATTTTTGTTGAGAAAGATGGATGTCAGACTGGGATCTGGCAACTTTAAGACTAAGAAAGTATCGTAATGGTCCAAGATCTTTTAGTTTGAAATGTGTTTGCAGAAATTGTGTGAAGGGAACAAATTGATCTTCATTGCTAATCACTAGGATAATGTCATCGACATATATCAATAAGGCAAGGAAATATTTATCTTGCCGCTTGATGAAGAGGGAATAGTCTGTACTTGATTAAATGAAACCATCTTGTAGTAAAGTGTTGGATAATTTAAAGAATCACTCTCTTGAAGCTTGTTTTAAACCGTATAAAGACTTTTGTAATTTCAAAACTTGTGATCTTGTAAAGTGAGGGAATCTTGGAGGGATGGACATGTAGACTTCTTCCTTAAGTTCTCCGTAAAGGAAAGCATTATTTACATTTAATTGATGCAAAAACCAGTTGTTGGCAGAGGCAAGAGTAAGCATGATCATGATAATGACCATTTTGACTACTGAAGAAAAAGTTTATGTATAGTCGATACCTTCGTGTTGTGTAAACCAACCTTATAAAAATCGTACCGTATCAATCGATACATACCGTACCGACCGAAAATCGGTACCTATATGGGTAAAGATATTCTGGGGATAAATTCAGATGGGTATCGATCGTTTTTGGTCGGTGTTGGCTGGTACCAAGGATTTCGGTATTTTTCGGACCATTTCGCAAAAAATTGAATTCTTCAGGGACTATTTTGCAAAAAAAAAAACCTAAAAAAATCTATGTACCGACCGAAAATCGATACCGATACGGGTAAAGATATTCTGGAGATAAATTCTGATGGGTACCGGTCGTTTTCGGTCAGTATCGGTTGATACCAAGGATTCCAGTATTTTCCGGACCATTCCTCAAAAATTTGAATTCTTCAGGGACCATTTTGCAAAAAACAAAAATTGAAAGACACATAATTAATAGAAGTAGGAAAAGAAAGGGAAATAAGAATGGAATTTGCAGAATAACCATTACGCAACAATGGTGTAGAATTCTCCAAATAATAAAGTCCTATATGTTCCTTGCCCAGCCCAATCATCCTGTGCACATTCTGGTCTTGGAATATATAAGAATCAGAAGTAAATGAGATTGAATAACAATTAGAGGTGGTCAATTGACTCACAAATATTAGATTAAAATTAAAAGCTGGAATACATAGGGCATTTTTTAGAGTAAGGAAATTAGAGACGATAACAGAACCTGTAACACCCAAATACCCCCTGGGAGGATACATGGATGCCACCCAAGACAGAACAAACAAAATCAAACATTACA
>JANJEY010000008.1:393335-408810 GCA_024703695.1 Erythroxylum cataractarum
GACTTAGGATGAAAAAGTTATGATCAATTGAAAATTGCTGCCACTAAGCATTTTACTATTCTCGGATTACTATTCATGGGCAATTTTTGGGCTGAACCTTCGGATGGGTTTTTCGCCGCTTTAGAGCGGGAATTGAAATTTCCGTCCTTCATGAAAATTGTAGAGGGTCTTGATATCTTTAAAAAGAGGTATAATAGATCCTGATCGGAATTCGGAGTAAAAAGTTATGAGGGTCGGAAATTGGCCAATTACTATTCATTTGGTCAATAAGGTCACTATTCATTTGGTAAGTAGAGCAACTTTGAACCTTCTAAAGAACCGAGCTAAGTTTTTAAGTATGAAAATGGAGTTAAGATGAAAAAAAAAATTTATATCGGGATTTTCGGATTAGAATTTGGATATTCGGTAACGGGTTATAAGAGTTCATAAGGAATCATGTGTACGTATTGCGGGAATATGTATAAGTAGTTGGGTTCCAAATACGGGATCCAACAAGTATCAAGGCACCACCGAGATTCAAAAAGTGCCATTAGCTTCATTTCATCTCCAAGGTGAAGCAAACCAGTGGTGGCAATGATTGAAGCGCGCTTATAAAGAAGGGGAGAAAGAGGTGACCTGGGTAGTGTTTGACGAGGAACTGTGGGCACGGTTTGGACCAACAAAATGTGAGAATTTTGATGAAGCTTTATCCAAAGTGAAACAAGTGGGTTCATTACGTGATTACCAAAAGGAATTTGAGAGACTTGGGAATCGAGTACAAGGATGGACACAAAAGGCGCTAGTGGGAACATTCATAGGTGGACTTAAACCAGATTTGGCCGACGACATTCGGATATTCAAGCCCCGGACATTGAAAGAAGCAATAAGCTTGGCTAAAATGCAGGATGATCAATTAGGCCGTCAACAAAAAATTACAAGAACAACTCAAGTGAGCCATAATTCACTTGCTCTAACTCATCAAATGAAATCAGCTAGCACTGCACCCTTGAAACGACTCACGTGGGATGAGATGCAAAAAAGACGAGCTCAAGGTCTTTGCTTTAATTGTGATCAAAAATTCAACCCAGGCCACAAGTGCAATAAGCCTCAACTCTTATTGTTGGAAGCGGATGAAGAAGAAGAGGAAGGAAAGACAACAAATGAAGGGCCCGAAATATCCCTTCATGCTCTTACTGGATGGTTAGCCGCACGAACCATAAGAGTTACAACCAAGATTGGTAATCAAGAATTGGTGGCCCTTATTGACAACGGATCCACTCACAATTTTATTAGCGAACGAGTCGCTAATTGGTTGCAACTACCAGTGGTTCCAACTAAATCCTTTCACGTCAAGGTGGCGAACGGGGAACCGTTGAAATGTGAAGGGCGGTTTGAAAATATCTGTGTCTTACTTCAAGGTATTCCATTCACCCTTACACTTTATCCTTTTCCTTTAATTGAGCTTGATTTGGTGCTAGGAGTTCAGTGGCTTGAGCTACTGGGAACGGTGACTTGCGACTGGAAAAAAATGACGATGGAGTTTCATTAGAATAATATGGTGCAAAAGTTACAATGGATTAGCGCACACCCCATTCAGCTCGCACCTATCAAGACAGTGGTCAAGGATAACTGACAAGGTGGCACCATGTTTGTTGTTTGCCTAATAAATGAAGCGCAAGTGGAAAATAAAGGAGTTCAGGAGGAAATGCAACAGTTGTTAGAGGCTTACGTCGACATTTTTCAGGAGCCTAAACAATTACCACCAGCAAGAGAAATTGATCACCACATCACTCTGAAAGAAGGCACCGAACCTATCAATGTTAGACCCTACAGGTATGCCTATTTCCAAAAAGCTAAGATTGAGAGACAAGTTAATGACATGCTTAAAATGGGACTCATTAGACCAAGCACAAGTCCTTTTTCTTCACCAGTCCTACTAGTTAAGAAAAAAGATGGAACGTGGCGTTTTTGCACTGATTATAGAGCCCTTAATTCTGCCACCATAAAAGACCGTTTTCCTATTCCAACCATAGACAACATGCTAGACGAATTACATGGTGCCATCTTCTTCACTAAATTAGACCTTACTGCTGGGTACCATCAGGTTCAGGTACATCCATTCGACATCCATAAAATTGCATTTCGCACCCACAATGGCCACTACGAGTACCTGATCATGCCCTTCGGTCTTTGCAATGCACCCTCCACTTTTCAAGCTATCATGAACTCCATATTTTGGCCCTACCTACGCCAATTTGTGCTTGTTTTATTTGGCGATATCTTGGTTTACAACCCTAATTGGACCATACATCTTGAACATGTTAAAGTAATTTTTGAAATTCTAAGGCAACATAAATTTTTTGTTAAGCTCAAGAAGTGTGAGTTTGGACAGCAGGAACTGGAATACCTGGGTCATATTATTAATCCTCAGGGGGTAAAAATGGATCAAAGCAAAATCAAGGTGATATTACACTGGCCAAGGCCTACAAATATTACTGAGCTACGTGGTTTTTTAGGAGTGACAGGTTATTACAGGAAGTTTGTCTGCAATTATGGCATTTTGGCTCGACCACTTACGGACCTACAGAAGAAAGGGAAGTTTTATTGGAGTGAGACAGCAGATAAGTCCTTTGAAAGCCTTAAGCAAGCCATGGCTACAACACCCACCCTGGCACTCCCAATTTTCAATGAGCCATTTTTCATTGAAATTGATGCTTCAGGTAATGGTATTGGAGCTGTACTTTCTCAACAAGGCAAACCCGTTGCATACATGAGCAAAGCATTGGGAGTGTCCAAAAGATCATGGTCCATATATACTAAAGAAATGTTAGCCATAGTAGTAGCTGTCTAAACTTGGAGGCCGTATTTATTGGGTCACAAATTCTTCATCCAAACAGATCATCGTAGCTTAAAATATTTGTTGGAGCAACGTATTACCACTCCTGAAGCTAGCTTTTGAGATGTAGCTTTCCTAAAGTCCTTATCAGATTGTTCCATCAACAAATCCCAATTTGTTCTTGGACGTTAATGGTAGTAACATGGCTCTCTTCCAATTGTGATTAATCATCACCATCAACTAGTAGCTGAGGAATGGTAAGGACACATGGGTTTGCCCCTTGATGAAAAAAATAAGGATTTATATGATCCTAAGTCGAAGATGTAGTTGCACCAGTAGTAAAAGAAGAATTGAGAGAAGAGGTCATAAAGGAGGAAAAGATGCAGAGAGAGAGAAGGAGCGGAAATCTTGCTTATGCTTTGATACCGTAAAGAGAAAAGAATCAAAAATGAGAAAAGAATACCCTCTATATTATTCTTCATTGATAAACATTATATATACAACTCATAATGAAATAAAATCTAAACAAACTCTAACTGAATATCTAAACAAATTCTAAGTGACTATCTATGACAGGCCAAAAGGAAAAAAAAGGCTTAATAGAAATGTTATCTGTTAAAAAAAATATCTGCTATAAAAAAATTGATTCAGACATGGATTAAGACTTGTGATAAAAATTATCTGCTAAATGTACAAGTCAAGTACAAAGAAATTGATTCAAACATTCTTAAATTGCTTCATGCACATTAACTAAGGTTGTCGATCGCCTTTTGCGCTTACTGCATCAACGATGACTTGGGAAACAGCCAGAAATGTTTTAGGAATAATATCTTTCATTGTTTTGAATGCTTGGAGTAATGAAATTAAGATCAAGAAACTAACCTTTTCTCAAGGTTAGTGCCATAACAACATCATTCTCAACCTGCAAATAAAGCAAATTGCAAATGCCAAAATGGAAAATCAAAGAGCGACAGGTTGACTTTCTGTTTAGTAACTACACTAAAAACATAGAAAGAATGATCACCAGATTGCCACCTTCTCATCTGCTAATGACTTGGAGTCCTCCAAAACATCCCCAGTTGCAAATAAGATCGGTCGCTGGTCATTCACTGGTTGATCAATGAGGACATTCAGCTTTTGCTTGATGTCCAAAATTTTCTCTGTTGGATCACAATGAATAAAGTATGTTGTCTTCTCGAATGTACATAGCCTAAACAAGTATAATGAAATCAGGAAACTATGCCAACAAATTATTTGAAGCCACTACAATGTAAAGGAGATACAAACAACCATACTTCAAGTGCACCATATTTTAAATGATTTTCATAGTATTCAAGTCACTCATCAAGAAAAAAAGCAAGAATTTTAAACTCGAGCAGAAAAGTAGGAACACACTCATCGAGCAAAAAAGCAAGAACATACTTAGAAATTAATCATAACAAATCCACTTGTACTAAGAAAAGTTGACAGATAATGTTAATGTCAAACTCCTAGGCTCCCGAATATGGAATATGCTATTTTATCGCAATTCATAGAGTTTAACTTAAAGCGGCAAAAATCATTCTTTAATTAATAGAAATAGCTTCATTCATCAACACTACCGAATACCAACAACTTCTATATATATTCTGTCAAAATGCTAACCCACCGGTCTAGATTATATAGGCCATATACAAAGAAATCATATCTATGTCTCCTTATAAACCAATCAACCGATAATAATAGAAAGGAACGACCATTTTTAAAGGAACTATAACTATCAATCGTAACTAGTACCAATTATCATAAACCCATAAAGGGATACACAAATGCATTTAGCATCTTCTAGCTTGTAAAATGCACCCTACAAGAACAAAAAAAACAAGCAATCATCATAAACATTGGGGCAAGAAATAAATTGTACATTCTTAAAGAGAATGGAAATTATAAGAACCATAATCCAGATCGACAAGCAATCACTAACTAAATATACCGAGTAAGTGAAGAAATGAGCAGGTGTAATGACATTCACAATTCATCGCTTTATAATAAATTTTTTAATTTTTTTTTCATTAACTTAACTTCAAATAACGTAGAGTTTAAGAAGGTTAGCCTTAACCTTAATAAATAGGTTGTTCCTCATTTTTCATATTATTATTAATTACATCAACCTTAATCATATTTTTCTTTCTGCCATTGATTTTAAATTTAATTAATAAGAAAATAAATTACGAGATTGATTTGACGAAGAAACTAAATTGCCCTTAACACTAAAATTATGAGAAGAATCTAAGCTTTTACTATTTAGTTGATAATTGCATTTGAGAATTTCTAGTTAATAATGACATAACAATTTTTTTTATTTAGAAACAACCATTCTTTAAGTTAAAGATAACTTTATACTATTCGACCTTCTCAAGTTTCGTGTATTAGTGTTCTTGTTATTATAAGAAGATAATAATCATGAATTTCATTTGAATATAATATTTTTTTTAAAAATAATTTACTTTAATTATTAAAAGGTTTCTATCTTTTTCATCAAGTATCTTTTATTATGGTGACAAGTTAGAGCAGCCGACCACAAACAAAAGCCTTGGTGGATTATTGACACGTGTCCATCCTCTCAATCTCTCTCAGATGCGGGCAACGCGTCAGCTTCCAGGGATCATATGATGGCCGTTGAAACTGCTTTTTAAAAATGATCCGATCCTTGAATGCCGCTTTTCAGCGGAAAGGAAGACCCCACGATAATCATCGTCATCATGACGCTCTCTGAATCTAAATAAGCTAAGATTAAATAGCACGTTAGTGTTAATCATGAATGTTTTGAAATTTAATTATAAACCGTAATTTGCATAACCGTAAATCAGAAATTGAACATAATCCCCCACTTGCTTTGGTCAACGTTGCCAATGCCAGATATAGATTTTGGACATGTAAATCTGTCTGTTTGTTCCTAGAACAGCAAGCAAGTAAACCTGGGATTCTACTTTGTCTAAACATGGTTTCGTTTTTATGATTGTAATTATCCCCTGGATAATATAAATAAGGTATCCTATCAGCGTCAATTCAATCTTTTTGACTTTCAAGGAAAGCAGAACCTGACTCTGATTTTGTAGAAAGGCATTCAATAACCGTTTAGAAATCATGGGGTTTTCCTTCGTTTTGTTACTTCGCCATTAATGAGGATGGGGTTGTTTCCACATTTTCTCGTATTGTTTGTTTGAAAAACAAAAAGGGGGGTTTTGTCATAATAAGTCTCGTACAGGCTTTGTATTTGAAATTTGTGATCTTTTCAGAAGTTGGATTCTTTGTTGTTTAGGGTTATATGATTCGAACCTTCGGCTGTTTCGTTATTCAGTCTCGCATTCGGATAAACTCAGGAGGGTTGTTTTATATTGAGGTCTTCGCATCAACTATTTGTCTATTGTCTTCAGGTAATAAGCTCACGTTTAAGTTTTTCTTCATTTCAGCTGCCTTGTTCTTCCTCGTATGTTATTGAATTCGGAAGTGTTCTTTCTGTGCTCGTTTTCTTTTCTGATTCGTGGAGTTAAATTGGACTTCTCTATATTCACACACATCTATCTGTTGATTGCGGTCCGTGTTGATAGGCGTGGTTTTTTCGCAGAGGAAAATATAATTATTGCTATACGAGGAATGCCATGGCTGAAACTAATGCATTGGTTGAGCCTGAAACAGATATTATGGCTTTAAAAGAAGCACTTTATGCACAGCAACAACTCCTGCAACAGCTTTCCAGTGACTTGGATGTTGAAAGAGAAGCTTCCTCTACTGCCGCTAGTGAAGCCCTGTCCATGATACTGCGGTTACAAGGAGAAAAGGCTTCCTTGAAAATGGAAGCAAGTCAATATAAGAGAATGGCTGAAGAAAAGATGTGTCATGCTGAAGAGGCCTTGGCAGTCTTTGAAGATCTTATATATCAGAGAGAAATGGAGATTGCTTCCCTTGAGTTCCAAGTTCAAGCTTATAAGTACAGACTTCTGAGCATGGGTTGCAATGATTTGGGTGTTTGTGAAAGTAAGTTTCCAGAGAATCTGTTGATGCAAAGACACGATACCTTATTAGGGGAAAAGGGTCTCAACAGTAATGTAAGGAGACTGAACTCTTTGCCTCAAGCTCAAGCTCAAGACAAAGATTCTAATCTCAAGACAAATCCTGGTGAGAGGAAACGATTGGCAGTCCCTGCTACGGATTTGAGTACAAGCATTGTGGATGAGAGTGAAATCCAAGAAGTAAACGATTCAGAGAAGAAGTCAGGAATTTCATCTGTGGGAGACATTAATTCTTACTGGGAGCAGATTAAGAGGCTGGACGAGAGAGTGAGAGAGATTTCAGATTGCAAAGATCCTGGAAGATACAATTCAACACTAAGGAGAGGTGGTACCTGGTCTCCGTCATTATTTTCGCAGGCAAGCATCGGAACTGTCCTTGATTCTACAAGAGTTCTAAATGCTGGCAATGGTCACTCAGATCAATCTCGGTATCACGAGCATTCACAAGAAAAGGAAGCCCCTGACATTGCTGCTTGCTCCTCATGTGTGCTGGATATTTTTGAAGTTCCAAAGGCGACCAAGATTTCTAAATCTTATGATTCTCAGAAGAAGGAATGTCGCAAATTGACTATGGAAGGCGAAAACAAGCTCGGAAAGGCAAATTCAACATTGGAGGAAACTTTTGAATTGATTAAGGAAAGCAAAACAGATCAGTTAAAGACAGCTTTGCTTTCTTCAGGTCATGACAGGAAACCACCAAAGCCAAGAGATGGAACAGGTGCTGACAGCAATGTGTCTGTTCTTCGCCCATCAACGGGTTTTGTAGCTACTCAAGCTGATTTCCAGCAGTTGAGTCAAAGAATTGAGCGATTGGAGAGAACAAGGACTTACGTAAAGCCAGAAATCACTGTTGTACGAGAAGATGAATTAAAGCTATTGAAGGAGATAAGTGATCAACTCAAAGTAATAAGATCTGAGATGAAAACTGTGAAAGCTAAGCCATCACTTCTTCCTGATGAGCCATCTCTCGATCCTCTCCAGGAGGTATGCCTTGTAATTCCCCATTCATCTCTCAATTATCACACATAAACCTTTTCCCTATTTGTGGAAGCAGAAAAGATTGTTACATGCAACTTTCATGTTTCTATTTACTAATGACTAAAAATCAAACGACTTTCAACAGGCTATGATTCACTTCTGGCTTTGATCAAGACAACACTAGGAATTTTCATCTGCTGATGGGTTGCTTTCGTCAAGGATAGTATATCAGATTCTTCAAACCTTCCAATAGTAGTAAGTTGTGGGTGCAGGGCCTCTAACTGTTGTACAAAAATGATGTAAATAGTATACATTTTTTAACAACCATAGAAGAATGCTATTTGATTGAAAGGTTCGTCTTCTGATAGGCCTTTGTATAGAAAATACTGGATTAGGAATTTGATCTGTTCAGCAATCTACATGCTGGTTTTTGGGGGCACACGCACATAAACAGTCATCTGGTTTGTTTGAACTTTTATCTGTAAATTCTTGTAAGGCATTCAACACCGTCTCCAATCAAAATGCTGATGCTTCTTATTTTTGTCTCCATAAATTGTCAATACTCAGTTGGAGTTTATAGCCAATGCACAGACAACATCTATTTGATCCTACTTTGCGGATCACTGATATCTGACCGATGATCCAATTATATTTTTTTCAGAGTGATATAGGTTATGCAAGTGGGACAAACTTGGAAACCAGTTTCTAGGATTGTGCGAGTCAAACCAGAGTTATAAACTCCATCAAAATCGTGTTCTTTACGTTAACTGCCAACAAATGATTGTGAAGATATCAAAAGAATGTTGGCACTTGGCACAGAAACCTTCTGTCTATAAGAACTTTGACAAACTTTCGCAGCATCTTCTGCTTTCAACTGCACTGCAGAGGAGGGAAGGACAAATCATCGAATGTTGACAGTCTCTTGGAACTCAAAAAGTTAAATAAAGATCATTTTGTGTAATAAAAATTTATAGAGAATTGCTAGAAATCACAAGTTGTAAAGCTTGAAGATGGCTGTTGTGAACTAAAAGAGTTTTGTTGGATAATTATTTTAGATAAGTTTAGTTAGCTTAGGAGATTATCTTCTAAGAGATAAGTTTATCTTCTAGTAGATAAGATAAGATATACTATAGATAGGATAAGTTAGTATATACTAAAAAACCAATAGTTTAGTAGTATTACAATAGATTATGTTCATGTATAAATTACGTATAATCAGAGAAATAAAGTGAGGTTTTTTTTTGATATTTTCTATACCCTGTTATTTCATGGTATCAGAGCTACCGATTTTGGTAGCCTAATTTTTCTAGCCACATCATGGCTGGAGTTCAACCAACTTTCGGTTCCTTTGATGAGTCCCAAACCTCATCCCAAATACCTAGTTACCTTCAACCCAAACTCTATCTCCTTCTATTGATAATCTTTCATTGCAAATCACACAACATAGATTAAATGGAACGAATTTTCAAGAATGGTCCCAATAAGTTATGCTCGTAATCAAAGGAAGAGGCAAGGTAGGATATCTAACAGGGGCAATTCCTCAACCACACGAAATAGTAGTCATTTATTGTGAAGGAAATCACAACGTTCTCCATAAACCCTCACACAAACTCATCAATCAAAGAACGCAAATGAAGAATCAAAGGAGAAAGAAAGAGAGTGTCTGAAGCTTACGAAGAAGGGAGAAAGATGAACTCTCGAATGTTTGAATAAGTCAAAGACAAAAACCTAAGCCTAAGTAACTTACATGTGAGACACACGTGAAAAGGAAAACGTCAGAGGTTTAGACAAAATGCAAATTTATTCAACATAATAAAATGCACAGCAGAAGTAGACATTAGCGGTCACGTGAGGGGAACATGCATCATACACTGACTAATTTAAACTCAACCGAAAGCAACTACCTTCAACTCTTATAAATAAGACAAACCTTAAGCTTCAGATTCAACACATTAAAAGCTTATACATGTATTCACTATTCTGAAAACAAGAGAGAAAAATAAGAAAGTTCCAGAGTACATACTAAGGATACTATGGAGTTTTGAGAGAACTTTTGTAGGTGCTTTAAAAAAACACCCAATCTTTTGTATTCTTCTTACTCTTGAGTGAAAAACCTCAGTGTGAGATTGACCATTGGACTTAGATAGCTTTGTGCTATCAAATTAAGTAAAATTCTTGTGTCTTCTTTACATTTCTGCAACTCTTTATTTCTGCAAAATATAAGTCCAAGCATTAAACCATCAACAGTCAAGTAACAAATACAGAAAGCCTTATAAAGATGCTAACACTTACGATGTTTGGGAAGCTGAGAATTCTATTGTCATGGCTTGACTTATAAATTCAATGGAGCCAAAAATAGGAAGAACCTACCTATTATGCAGAACTGCAAGAGAAATCTGGGAGGCTATGCAAGAAATATATTCTGACTTGGAAAACATTTCTCAGTTCTTTGAAATCATATCAAAAATCAGAAATAGTCAACAAGATAATATGTAGGTTACCGAGTATTATAACTTACTCACTGAATTATGGCAGGAGATGTATCTATTTTATGCAATAAATTGGGAGTGTTATGTTGATGCCGAGAAGTATAAGAAATTATTGAAGAAGGGGAGAGTTTTTGATTTCTTGCAGGGACTTAATGTTGGACTTGATGAAGTAAGAAGAAGGTTACTTGGTTTAAAACCATTGTCATCAATCCGAGAAACGTTTGCTGAGGTATGTAAGGAAGAGAGTAAGAAAAAGGTCATGCTTACCTCACACATTTTTTAACAAACCTCTCAAGGCTTAACTTTAGTGACAAACTCTCAAATTTTTTTAACAAACCTCTCAAGGCTTAACTTTAGTGACAAACTCTCAAAAGGAGTCTACTTACCAAACCTGAGAGCAAGAAAACAAGAATAAGTAGTGGTGTGACCATTATGATAAGTCCTACCATACCCGTGAGACCTGTTGGAAATTACATGGGAAACCACCAGATTGGAAACTTAAAATCCAAAGAGTTCAGCAAAAACGTGGAGCAACACATGTAGCAAAATCCGATATTAGCAAATCCACAGGGCTAAACCTGTCCCCCCAGCAGATTGAACTATTCCATCAACTATTGAATCAAACAAAAATCACAACTAAGAAAGACTCACATGACCAACAAACCTTTACTGCAACACTAGTGCATAAAGATAACCTGTGTCAATCATTATTATTAAAGTGTTAGTATTGTGCTCTAGGCCAATGGACATATGTGACTTTTGTACTAACATTATGACTTATTAATAAGATATTATGAGGTATTTTTTTATATGCTTATATATCGTTTATGTAATGTGATCTACATTCCATGAATAGTATTAGGCTTATGTCATCAAGTATGTGACTTGATAGTAAAATCATAAGCTTTATAATACTATTCTAAACTGGCCCTGGTTGATCATTATTAGTGGAACAATAATGAATTAAGGCTAGTATGTGTTCTAATTGATGATAACGTTTTTCTTATCATGGATATGAGTTATCAAATCATAAACATAGATATATGTTAGAGAACATATATTAGACCGACCCACGGAGAGAACACTACATGGTTTCATGTCATTAGTGATTCTCAATATGGTTTGACTTTTGTCCTCTGACCTGAAGTCATCATGGTTCCTTATATGAGGAATTTAGTGTTTTGATATTAGATTAAGTTATCTTTAACCAGATAATAAGTAGTCTTATGTCGGACATTAAATAAATCATGCGGAGGGATGTAAATGACGTAGATGAGATTTGTACCTCTCTTAAATGAGAGAGATATCATTTGGCCCTCTTGACAAGTATGACTGAATAAATGCATGACCATGCTTAAATGAATTGATGAGGAGTCATCAATGTCATTTGTTATAATCAATCAACTTAGGGATTAAGAAACTATGATTAATTAAAGGTTAACATGTACCATGTCTTGTGATTAATCTTGATATCGTGTCACAAAGGGATTGAGTTTGTAACCATGGTTTCAGGTTAAATCGAATTATTGATCCTTATTTGATTTGAGTAGTCATAATGTCTTGCTAGAGGTCGCTTATGACTTATGGGCCTTGAAGTGTGATCAAGCCTATTGCTAACATCAAATGAGCTTACAGGGTCGCACACAAAGAGTGATGTGATCTGGGCTTATTCTCTTGGGCCTAATTTAGTAGGCATTGAATAAATATATGTAGATATATTTATTAGGCTAGATTGAAATAAGTTGTTGGGCTTTTATTATATGAGATATAATATAGGCCAAAACTTATTGGGCTTCAATAATTCTATTGGGTTTAGAATTATGATGTTCTTATTCCTAATAAGAATAGGAATTAGGATTTCTCTATAAATAAAAAAATTTATATCTCATTAGAAAGAGAGGAAAACCCTAGCCACCTTCGTTCTTCTTCCGAGAGATAATTTGTGTGGCATTGAAAAAGGTTTTAGAACGTGCTAGCACATATTAGCTATTGCCCGAATTGTTCATCCTTGTGTGGATACCGATAGAAGACGTTTGCGCATTGCAGCATCTACAAATCCGAAAAGTAACAAATACCAATCCGTGTCAAGAGGTAATTTCGTACGTGTTATATTGTTTTCGATTATACTTTTTGTTGTGTAGTATGGTCTATTCCACTGCGTATTGTGAATACCAGGGCTATAGGCGATCCAACATGAAGTCAGTCCAATTGTCATACCATAACCAGATGGTATCTCCTTTGCCCAGTTTATGAAATATCAAAGGGTAGATCTGTTCTCTTATCTAGAGCATTTTAGTGAATGTCTACGAGCAACCCCAAGATGGTTGCAATTGTCAAAAGTTTTGAGTGCGGAGATAGTTTTCATGTATCCATCGAATCCAAAGGGCATTTTTATCAACACGAAGCCTCCAATTTTTCTTACAAAGTAGAACATGTTGGATAAGGGTAGTAGATGGGATGCTTAGGCCCCCCTTGGCTTTTGGGAATTGGTGACCTCTGCCTAATTCACTTTTGGTTTCTTTGCTTGCTTTATGGAACTCGACCAAAGGAATGTTTTGAATGTTCTATCTCCTTAATCTTTTTTTTGGAAGAACTGGGTGATTGATCCAATGAATGTGTAGATTGCTCAATACCGAAATGATTCGGGTGATTCGAGCTGCCATAGATAGGAACCGATCTTGCCAGGCCAAGATTTTGGCTTTATATTTCTCTAGGAGAGGAATGCAACCCTTTAAGTGAGTTTAGTATGAGATATAGGAACGCCAAGGTATTTGAATGGAGTAGAGTGAAGTTCCATTCCTAATATGGTAGCAAGAGCCGAGGGGTTGTGGACATTTGAGGAGCAATAGAAGTTGCTCTTATGAGTGCTGATATGCAGACCGGACCAGTTGGAGAAGCATCGCAAAATATCCTGAAGAATAGTAAGATAGATCGCATATGCTCTTGACAGTAACAACAGATCATCAACAAACATTAAGTGAGTAAGGTATAGAGATTGGCATTTGTGGTAATAAGCAAATCGATCATTAGCTTTTATTATCTTCTTAAGCATGTGGGATAGGCTCTCCATGACTAGTATAAAGATACAAGGGGAGAGTGGGTCTCCATGTCAGATTCCTCACGCACACCTTCGTGCACACCTTAGGGGCTTAGTGGGAATGTCGTTCATTAGAATGCTAATAGAGGAGCTTTGAAGGCATATCATGATCTATTGTTATAATACAGGAGGGAAGTCCAGTATGTTTAGGTAAGTGAGAACAAATTCCCAGCCAACTGTGTCAAAGGCTTTGTAAAGTCAAATTTCCATATACAACTCCGAAGCTTTTTACCTGATTGATAATCTTTCATTAGTTCTTGAATGAGGAGTATATTGTCACCAATGGAATGACCTTTAAGAAAAGCTCCTTGAGTCAGTTTTATAATCTCAAGTAAGGCCGATTTCATTCTGTTAGCTAGTAACTTGGCAATGACTTTGTAAATGATGGTACAACAAGAAATGGGTCTGTAGTCAAGGACAAGGAGTGAGGCAGGGTTAGGCTTCTTAGAAATAAAGCATATGAAAGCATGGTTAATGGCCCTGAGCATCTTATAGGAAGTCAAGGTTACATGGACAACTTGAGTGAATAAGGCTCTAGTAACGTCCCACATCTTCTGGAAAAAGCAAGAAGTAAAACGGTCAGGCCCAGGAGCTTTTGGGGGATTCATGTTGAAGCGTACCTGTTTTATTTCATTGACCGAGAAATGGGCTATTAAAGATTCCTTGGTAGGCTGAGTTAGAGACCAGTCAAAGGATCTCTGTTTGTCAATATTTTGTGTAGATGGGTTGGATGTTCCCAGTAGTTGTTCAAAGAAACCTCGGGTCATGGATAGAAGTTCAGGTTGAGAGGAGTGGGAATTTACGGCTAGGTTTTGGAGTTTAATTTTTCTGTTTGTGTTTCGCCTTACTGGAATGGAGGCCTGAAAAAATCGTGTTTTGGTCCCCATTTTTTAACCATGCAATTCTAGCTTTTTGGTGAAGAATGGATTGGTGCCAAAATAAAGCCTGTTGATACTCATCGGTTCAGTATCTCTCATTTGGGAGTTGTGAGGATGTTGATAATAGTCAGCTTGGGCTATAGGAAGTCGAGCTTTACATTCCTTGATCTGACAAATGTGTGTCGAGTTGTAATTTTTAAGAGCAATCTTCACCAGTCTCAGCTTCTGCATCAATTGGAAGGATTTAAATCCTATAATAGGTTGTTGCCAGGATTCCCTTACAATATCCAAGAACTTAGGTTGTTTGGTAAGGCCATTTAAGAATGGAAATGGAGTACCTCCAAATTCAAAACTAAACACTTGTTGGAAGTGTACATAGGAGTGGTCAGAGAGGAGATTATCCCCAAAATGGGCAAATGACTGAGGGAAGACAGAGAACCAAGTCGAGTTTACCGAAGCTTGATCAAGCTTTCTTCTAATGAGATATTGGCCCTGTTGCTTGTTTGACCAAGAAAGAAAACGCCCATTAAATCGCAAGTCAGTAAGTGATACATTCTGCAAAAAAGATTCAAGTTCTCTTCTTGTGGTAGATAGCATTCCTCGTCCTCCCTCGGATTCTTGTCTATTTTTGACACAATTGAAGTCAACTATGACCATCCATGGCTCTGTAATAGTGGCTTCAACCAGCTACAATTTGGACCGTAATGTAGCTCCTTGAAATTGAAAGTTGGAAGCGTAAATAAGGGAAACAACAAACCTTCTATCAGAAGCAAAGTCGAGGCAAGACAGTTGTAGATGTTGCTTACTCTCGTCACTCACATGGACTGAAACTTGCTTCGTATGGTGGAAACTGATCAAATGTAAAGAACAGAGACTATTTGGTGAATGAAAAAATATCATTCCTTTCTGTGTATCGATAGTTAACAAAAATATATCCAAGAAACGCTTATATACAAAACTACCTACTTATACAACGTAGTACTACTGCAGCTAAACTAAGTTGTGTCCAGCTAAGTTAAAATACTATTTACATGTTATATATTTCAACAGCCCTCCTCAAGTTGGAATTTGGTAAAAATAAACCAAACCCAACTTGAACTTGAAAAAATTGAACAATGGTGCATTAAGAGCTTTTGTAAATATGTCTGCTATCTGCAAAGAAGAAG
>JANJEY010000008.1:421114-435118 GCA_024703695.1 Erythroxylum cataractarum
AAGCTATAAAGACCAATTTTAGTGACAGAAACCTATCCAAATGAGATGAAAAAATATATAAACAAATGAGTTTGTCATTCATGCGCGAGGAGTATTTTAAGTACCATTTTGCAGATAGTGGGCTTAACACTGAGTTATCATATTATTTTCCGTTTCCTTAGAGCTGATTGTGGTATCTGACCAGTTAAATTTCGAGCATCTTCTCTACCTTTCTTTCCATGCCATAACAACTTTTAAGATTTTTTTTTTCCCAAAGGGAAGACATGTACTCAGCGTGAGGATGCAGAAGTCATTGCAACAACTTTCCTTTTTCCTTTTTCTGTGTTCTCCATGGGAACCTGAGCTTTCTCACCATTTTCCTCTTAGAGGCCATTGACCTGTACACAAATCTCATTTTGATCTGAAGTTGGGCTGCTGTCTCGATAGATTGTCTAGGTGCATAATCTTCAGAACAATGGTGGGCAATCGTGTTCTTTCTTTGTTCTTTCTCTTCATATATTTAAACCTGGTAGGACTGTACGTAGGGCCATGAAATCACTGAAAGCAATCTTCTTTTGTGTAGTTTAAGGGATTGGATCAACCCAAGTCAGATTCCAATTTCCAACTTGTTCTTCAGGACTTCGCTATTAAGTTGGGGAATCCTAGGAATTTAATTCGTAGCCAATGACCCAAGATTTTTACCAAGAGCAGGAATGAATTGTCAGATGAAGGTAACTCAATCAGGAGTCAGGAGTCACATTATGTTGGAGCCTTTGAGAAATTAAGTATTGGGAAGTTGAAGAGAATCCCCGTGTTTGACATTACTACACTCCTATTCTCATTGATGATCACGTGGTAGTCACTAATATGTTGCAGCTGCAGAAGTGAACCATGCCTATGGAACTCATATATCAAACTTTTTACCTGTATCATACCATTTAATATACTTCAGGTTATGATTGTGTTACCAACTTCCAGGAGGAGGTGAACCATTGATTTGTAGAAGCTCAAGCTTGAATTTGCTTTCTGTTTCAACTAGTGAACCTTTTTTTCTATCCGAGATCTTTTTACATCAGTAAATGGAATGGGAAAAAGCCACAAGCTGATGGTAGGCTGATGATGGATACTTTTCCAATACACTAATTGAGAAGAGTCCTAAACAGGAGATGTTTTCCAGGCAAGCAAGCACAATTTTGTTTATTAGTTACCTAATTCATAGAACAACACCTATGAAAAGTATCCTTTTATATAATCTGAAATTTGCAACCTTGTAGTTTCCAAATTGACTATGATCTAGTTTGCAATTTGTCTTGTAGATATGTCTGTTCTTCATATCTTCCTCCAGGCTGAAATTCCACCTACTGCAGCAAATATTATGGTCTAGGTATTTTCTCCTTATTATAATGCATGTGATAAAAAGAGTTCTAGTGCTCTTTATCCTCAATATAGAGAAGTTATTATAGCTTATTTCACCTTCCACTTTCTTAATTTAAGCAACCCTATACATCAAAGTGGGCTAAAAGAGTCAGAATTCATCATCATTCCTTCTATTGCTCACAACAAACAATATGCTGATCTTCGAAAAGCTAAATATACTAACAGAATTAATGCGCAGAGATTAGTACAAGTAGCTACGACATGTTGTCGGTAGTGGAATCATGATTCGGAATTAAAAAATTTAATATAACTATTCAAAGACAAAAAATTTTCTCTAGCTTAAAGAGCTTAATGGAGACTGAAAAGAACATCTTCTTTATGCTTAATGCGTCAGTCTCAAAATCATTTCAACTCAGATAAGAAAAGAGTTGATGTACACTAACGATGCAGATTCATTAAATACTGAATCTCGAATGGAGGAAAATAAATCAAACTAACGAATGGAATAATTTGCTGACAATTTGAAGAAGCTACATTAGTTTCTAGTCAATCTTCAGGAAGCTCCAGTATCAGGAGGAGACACCTTTTCAATCAGCAGGGAGAGAGGACTGGACAGATATTCCTTTAGCCTTCCCATTTCATGGGCCACATCTAACATGCTTGGTCTTTTTGATGGATTGTACTGAGTACACATAAGGCCAAGCTCAATCAGTTCAACAATAACTTCACTCCAGATCTTGTCATAGTATATTGGCATGGCTGGTGAAGAACATTTGAGAACTGCCTGTTCAACTATAGGTTTGAGCTTAGAGGGATAGTGACTCTTAACCCATTCATGCAAGCTTGAACCTTCATCGAAAAGAACATCGGTTGGGCGCCTCCCAGTTATGATTTCTAGCAGAAGGACTCCAAAACTGTAAACATCTCCTTGTGTGGAAGCGCGTTTGCCCATTCCATATTCTGCAGCAAGTCAATTAGAACTGAGAGTGACTACTGAACACTGTGAGGTCTATTCAAGTTTTTCATGTTCACAAGGTAAAAGAAGGATATTGAGTTAAATACCTGGAGCTATATAGCCCACGGATCCACATAACAAGCCATCTGTTGAGCTGAAGGACGTGGAGTCGGTAGGTGGATTGATCTCATCAATACCTTTCACTAATTTGGCAATTCCAAAATCAGTTACCAAGGCTGTCATGTCTTCATCCAGCAGAATGTTGCTTGGCTTAAGATCGCAATGCACAACTGTAACTGGAGAAAAATGGTGCAGGTATGCAATCCCTTCAGCTACATCACTGCAGATGCTTACTAACTGAATCAAATCCAAATCAGAACTCAATCCATGACTTGGGTACAGATGTCTCTCCAGGCTTCCATTTGACATAAGAGGAAGAACAAGTGCTTTAAAGTCTGGCTTGCTGCATATTGTGACGATTCTTATCAGATTTCTGTGCCTGGCCCTCCTGAGCACTTGGCATTCTCTCTTGAAACTCACTGAAATCTCTCTAGCTATCATTAAATTCAAGACCTTCACGGCAATTCTTGTATTATCTTGAAGAACTCCCTTATAGACTTGACCAAACCGCCCAGAACCAATTAGGTTCGAAGCACCGAATCCACCAGTAGCTTCAACGAGTTGACCATATGAGATTTTTGGAAACTTGAGCTCTTTCTCTTCTTTTGCCTCAATTTCCAGATCTCCTTGATTTAATAGCGTCAGCTTTCTTTTCAGTTTTGACCAACGCACTATGGAGTATGTCAAAAAACAAACAAGGGAGGTGGCAAACAGTACCAGAAACAAAGGCACAATGAATGAACTATAAGCTTGTTTCTTCCTGCAGTGTGGCATGCCTTTTATCGTTCCACAAAGAAGAATATTCCCAAGGAAAGCTTCCATTGTCAGAGATGAAAATGCTCCCTTATTTGATACGTTCCCAGAAAACATGTTGAAAGAGAAGTTTAGTCGTCTGAGAGTTGTTAAAGCCTGAAGAGATGCTGGTATTTGGCCACTTAATTTGTTCGAAGACACATCCAGCTCTCTTAGATATGGCAACAGTCCTATCGAAGCAGGAACTGGCCCTTCTAAACCATTTCCCGAGAGGTTAAGTTGCTCTAGTGCAATGCAGTTTCCAAGTTGTGAAGGAATGGTGCCAGAAAGATTATTTGAAGATAAATCAATTGCTAGCACCATATCCATCTTACTGAGCCCTATCGGCAAAGGTCCATCTAAGTGATTGCTTGACAAGTTCATGTACAACTTCAAACTTCTCAATGTCGCAACTTCCCAGGGAATAATCCCTGAAATCTCATTCCTGGATAGATCTAGGATCTCTAAGTTGACACATTTTCCCAAGCTTGGCGGTATGCTTCCTGAGAGCTGATTGTCGTAAAGAAGGAGTCTTCGTAGTTGGGAAAGGTTGGCAAAACTATCTGGAATGGAACCTGACAGCTTGTTTTTCGACAGGTCAAGAAGGCCTAAATGAGACATGTTACCAAGAGAAACAGGAATTTCTCCAGACAATGAGTTATTGGACAGATAGACCCTCTCAAGTCTTTGCATTCGACACAGTTCAGGTGGGATGGTTCCAGTCAACCGGTTATTAGAAAAATTCAAAAGGGTTAGGTTGGCAAGATTTGAAATTTGAGGAGGTATGGAGCCATAGAAGCTATTCTGATCAAGATGAATTAGTACAAGATGGGAAAGTCCACCGATAGCAGACGGTATTACTCCACCAAGATCATTTCCTGCTAACTCTAGCTCGCGAAAGCTGGACAAATTGACTAAAGAAGCCATGAAAGGTTCAAGATTGGTGTTATTATCACGGCTAACGAAGCTATTATAAGACAAATAGAGAATCCTCAACTCCGGCAAGTTACGAACAACTTCTGATGGCAATTCCCCATTTAGCATATTTGATTCCAAATCAAGCCATTCAAGTGTTGAGTAGTTGGCCAGAGCGTGCGGCACTCGACCCACTAATCTGTTAGACCATAGCATAAGGTATTTCAACTTGGTAAGCTTACACTCACTCTTCAGTGGGATTTCTCCAGCTAAAGAATTGTTAGACAGGTCCATATACTCCAAAAGCGAGGACTCGTTGCAAAAAAGTGATGCAGGAATGTGACCACCAAGCTTGTTACTTGACAAGTCAAGGTATATCAAACGAGGAAGAGAACCCAACTCTCCGGGAACATTTCCTTGGAGCATATTGGACGAGACACTGAGTTGTTTCAGCTGAAAAAGATAACCAAACTCTGATGGAATGTGGCCACGAAAGAAGTTCCTTGACAAATCAAGAATGGTTAGTGAAGAAAGATTGGCGAGAGCAGCAGAAATCGTCCCATGAAGTGACAGACCACTAAGATCAAGAACTGTTATACGATCACTAGCATTGTTGCATGTAACTCCAGTCCAGTTGCAGACATGAGCGTTCAAGGAGTTCCAGGTCTCAAGTGCACCTTCGGGGTCTAACACAACCCCTGACTTGAATGAAAGCAAGGAATTTCTTTCCTGAACAAGTGGAGCATTTCCTTCGCCAGAAACTTCTAACAAGACAATGACCAAACATAGAAAACAAAACCTGTAAAACCTGTAAGAGCCCATCATCAGTTTCAACTTTCAAGGCAAGAAAAAGCCAGACACAGTTGACGAACAGAAATCGCTCAACCATGGCTTTAATAAGCTCAACATCACACACACACACACACACCTGATAGCTGATACTAAGACCACCAAAAATTTTCCATACTCGTGCCTAACTGCCGTTGAAGGCTGTATAACGGCCGTTTGATGCCTGCTATTGACAACAAGCACAACCACAAATAGCAGACCACCACGTATCTTGGCAAGTGGAAATGTCAGCAGCCTTGTAACCATAGTGCTGTACGTGTCAGCAAATAGGCCTAACATGTAACTAAGAAAGAGGACATGTACGGGGTTGATATCCACAGGCCACGAATTAGGCTTTGCTTCCTCCCTTTTATATAAAAAAAGGAAAAATAAAACATGTCTCTAAGGAAGGAGTGATCGAAACTTTATAATTACTTATGAATTAGAATATATTACTTTATAATTTTAATCAATTTTATTATTTAATTTTTAGTCTAACCCTTTCTTAAAAAAAAATTATATTCCAAAAAAATCATAACAATTGTGGAGAATAAATTCAAAATTTTAGAACATATTTATCCTGAAAATTTTATTTTATTTTTAAAAATAATTTTATAAATAAAGAGGCCACCCAGGATTCATTTAAAAAATAGTAATATATTTAAAACTAATACTTTATTTAAAAATTAGATCATAGTTATTATTTATAAATAGAATTTATAAAAAATAATTAATTTATAACAAGAGGAAGGAGAAGCAGCTTGGTTTGATTGATTATCAAATGGTTCATCAAAATATATGATTTAATATATATATTTTATTCAATAATTTATTTAATATGTATTCAAACATATTAATTTATTATTTTATGGAAGGACACAAAAAAAAGGCTTTCGGTTGTGCCTGCCCTAAAATATATTATTTGTGTGTATGTCGTGGCTATATGCTTAAAATTAGTGGATGATGAGTTGTTTAGAGAAAAGATAATCTAGGTTAATGAGCATGCCTATGGTTAGAGAGTCGATTTGGCAATTGGATCTTATGTGTTCTAGGTACATTTGTCGGCTACTTACTGCATAAGATCCAAAAAAGAGTAATACCTAGTATTTGTTATTGGGTAATATGGCACTAATTAAGGTTAAGGACATTATAACAAGTGGCTACTTCCTCGTTATAAATTGATTTGTGATATTGGAGAAGAAGAAGTAATCATCTTGGACATAAACTTGCTAAGGGGTTGGATACTTCTAAGTCTTAACATCTTGAATTTGGATTTCTCTAATTCATATATAATATAAGATGATAATAATACGGTAATGCTTATCAATGGACAAATCCTACAGAGAACCTAAATCTAAAGTTTCATTTTCAAAGACTAAACCCATCTTCTAGTTCTACATAGCAACTTCGAATCAGCAACAGGTGAAAGCTGTCTCATTCCACGACAGATGGCACCCCGAGTGCACTGAAACAAAAGGGTGTTCCAGTAAAGCCCAAGGAGACCATCTATGATTGGCATTCTTGACAAGACACTTAGCCAAGAAATCCTTAGCATCCTCGGGTATGTTACTGGGGATATAAGGTATTCGATCACTATAACCAATGAATTTCAGAAGATCCTGTTCGTCTTGGTAATTCCATGCAGGTACTCCAGTTATCATCTCCAACACTGCACAACCAAGCGCCCATATATCTGCAGCAGATTCATACTTCCTCTCTCGGACTAGTTCGGGTGACATGTATTCATATGTTCCTTTCAACGGCGAAGAATCGTGATCCTTGTTGTTGAACGCCGTCCTGGCTAGCGCAAAATCGGCCAGTTTTGCCACAGAACGACCAGAAACTGGGGCAAGCAATATGTTGTCCGGCTTAATATCGCAGTGAGCAAAACCTTCAGAATGAACATACTTGAGACCTTGCAGGATGTCCCTTGTGTAACGCCTGACATCGGATTCAGGCAAGCCACGTTTGGAGAATTTGAAGATCTCATGGCACAAACTTAATCCACTGCAGTACTCCAAAAGGATGTTGAAGAGTTTCCGACCATTACAGATCTCAGTTACTTCGTCTCCATAGCATTTTATCACGTACTCACTGTTGTTAAGCTTGGAGAGAACATCCTTTTCGTAGTTGAGCAGGGAATATGCCTTCAAGGGTACAGATTTCACCGCGAGTTCAGAAGGAAAGTTGCCTTGTTGATTGGTCTGCTCTCTCCTTTTGGCCAAGAAAACAGTTCCTTGAGCTCCTTCTGCAATGAGGTTGAGCCTAAGCCAGGATACTCCATGTGACCTTGCAATACAGGTACAGGGACTACCTGTACATTTGAAGACCGCAAACTTCGACGGCGCCGTCAAGGACCTCGGCTGCTTTTGAATCATGGATGTTTCTTCGTGGAACACCATTGTTGGAACTAAAAGCAATAAAAACTGAAACAAAAAGAAAAAGAGTATTGTATTTGTGGAGTGAGTTTTCGCAATGTGAAGATCAATGGGAACTATACTTACGAAATAAATTCCAGTCTCGTTAATCATTCTAATATTTACGCACTGATCTCTAGTATTCCTTGTCCCGGTTGTGCTTTCGTTTCCTAGTTGAATTCGGTTTTCTTTTCCTAGTTTAACTCTGCCTTTCGTTTGCTTCGAGTTCTTTCTTCTTCTTTTTTCATTCCCCTTTTTACCATTCTTCTTTTCCTGATCTCACAAGGAAATCCGGAACCTGACTGAGTCACTTATCTCCAGACTTTACCTCTATTTTTCCGAATGACATAAGGAGATCAAGGAATCCTGCAACAAGATGTGTGAAGTACACATACAAATCCTACAAGTGATTCTCAGTATCACATTTAGCTTCACACGGTTAGGTAAAGTTTTTTTTTCACATTCATTTCAATAAGGTCGCTGAGCTGACACATGTTAGTGCTCACACATCACAATATCTTTCAGGAGGTTATGTGAATGTAATAGTGACCAAAAGGGCAGCAGATTGTTTTGGAATCCTAACGTTGTCAATGAACACGAGTTTGTTTATTGGCAAGCAAGAATGGTACATCAGTCAGAAACCATTATTTGTTGGCCAGATTACATAAAGCTTCCGAGCCCACTTTATTCAATGTATAAGATCTAAAACTCAAGTCATTTTCTACGTGAATGTTGGTCTGATGTAATCAAGCTAGTAGTCTCGGAAAGTATATTCCATGAAATACAATTCCCTCAAACATGCAGAATTGAAGTGCAAAACAGGGTAGAAGGAACTATCATGAGGAGCTGAATCGTTCTGGGGTTGACACGGAGGTTCCTGATAGAAAAGATTTGATGAGTTTGAGGGAAAGTTTTGGCTTATGCAGCGGAACTTCATGGCCTGCTCCTCTTACCACAACAAAGGTTAGACCTGCGTACTCTTGGCTCCAACCACCCACCTGTTGAAGAAGGTTTTTACTTTGTAGACGCTGATGTCATAACTTTGATTAAAGCCTAGCATAGTATTTAATCTTCTTTACCTGGCCATCATCGTACCAGGCATGCCAAGGCTTCGTAGTTGGAAGCTTGAGAGCATTAATGCTGTACCGGGTAGATGTTACAGGGATGATGACATCTGTATCGCCACTGATATATGTACAAAGAGAACAAAACAAGAACCATTTAGATATAAATCTCATATCAGATTAAATTAATACCTAGAAGAAACTCTACCCAAAAGATGAAAGAATACTGCTATATCAAAGTTATTCATCAAGAAAGCTAGAAAAAGCTAGACAGTAAAATGGTTGCACACTGCTTTAGACAGAGAGGGGATGTTGAATCAGGATGAAAAGGACTTAGACAACAAGAGACACATCGCATGTTTCATTGGCATTGATTTTTCTAAATCTCCAAACTGAAACAACAACAAAGTTCTGTAAATTTCCTGGACAAAACTAATGTGCAAAGCCAAGGTATCGTAAATTTGTTGAAGCATAACAATCAGATACATGATGGTGTGCTATGAGATACCTGAAAATCCATATACGTAGGCCAAAACGTATAAGCTCATGATAGATATCTAGCACACTACTAGGAGAATCCTTCCAATTTTCATTTATCAGGTCACTGCAAAGCATAAATTGGAGAGAAGTTATCAGGTGGATATGCACGTATAGAACTTCAATCAAGATAATAATGGTTTCACAAATCCTATCGAATATTCTAAAAGAACATATGAAAATTATAATGAGATTACTTCCTGCAAGTGAACCAAATGTAACAGCAAGTATGTTATACCAAGTAAAACATAATAAGAGGATTTTGGTACGTTTCAGACGGAGATACCTGCAAGTCTCCCATTTTGATGGTGCAAAATTTGGCGAAACATGAAGTGCCTTTTGGACATCAGCCTGATTGAAATATACCGTTGAGTGCTTTTCAGTGCAAGGATCATACTTTTCACCGACGTAGTGAACCCACTGTCATCGACATTGTATTCATAATTGCATTAGATAAAAATATCAAGCAATATAGCTTCTGAGATTCAGGATCATTCTTCAACAAGAAAAAAAATGATTTTACAAGTTTCTAAACTAAGTTGAGGTGTCATATTTTAAAGGCAAGGGAATACTAAAGCCATAGAACCATTTACAGTGTATTCAATCTGAAATCCGAACATCCTGTAAATGCATTTAGCAGATGTTAAACATAAAGGGAATAAGAGAATCTCAGCTTTACATTTATTGAAGAACACAATTCCTGCAAAATGAATTTAGGATGCCGATTTAGAGTGACTAAGACAGCTTATAAAGTGAATACTCACATGCTTCCGTTTCCGCAGCCAACTAGACTGGCTGACGTTACTCTTGCAAGGTGGAGTGAATAAGCTATATGGATCAACGTTTCCAAGCTCATTATATGCAACTTCTGTAATCTTATTGCAAGCTTCTGAGGCATGGATAAACGATTCATAATCACAGAGAAGATTGAGTTTCTGATATGTCTGGTCAGAAATTAAACCAGCAGTCCACATAAACTGAAAAAGCCCCAAGTGGTCATGGTAGTCATCTGTCAGCGCATTTCCCACCTGCATCACCAATTGATCTGAGTCTTTTGATTTATTTGGGCAGCACTTGAATGATCGGAAATTTATGCATTTTGAGTTTTAAGTGTAAAGAGCCTACCATAAAGCCTTTCAGATTGATCTTGTCCTTTAGTACTAGATTGGCCCATACAATCGCTTGGCTCAATTGAGGAACATAGTGTCCTGAAACACATATTCAATTTTCAGAACCATATTATAAAGAACATAAAAGCTGCTACAAATTAAGAAATCTTATAGTAACAGATATGATAGCATAGCATACAGTGCAAAGTCTCTTTGCAGATGGTAGCAGGATAGGAAGATACTACTTGGCATATAACATCTCTTACAAAGCCTTCAGGACTTATACCCATTCAATGAACATGGCAAGAAAGAAAAATAACTTTAGAAGTGCCACCTGAGGCATGGTGTAGCCTTTTTAAGATCCAGATTCTATTTGTATAAAAGCATTAGGTCATTCTAATGGTTGGTTGGATGTCGAAATGCATTCAAATGATATGGCCCATATGGACCTTATATTAGAACACTTTCAGGGTACTTGCAAGACGAGGTTTTTATAGAAGTGAATACTAAACCAAAGTGTTTGACGCGGGCTTTCAGGGAGTACGGTGTCACCACAATCAATACTTTCAGTTTTATACTTTGGTATTAGATTTATTTTGGGATACCACTTCTGACTCGATAAATAGAAGACCAAATACTCATCTACCTCCATAACTCTCCCCACTGATGTAGAAATCCCTTCCCTTATATTGAGGGAAACGCTCAAACCACTTCAGTAAAAATGCCAGTGAATCCGCAGCTGCAACAAAACAACAAGGTGGGTATAGGTGGACAAGCTAGCAATAATGAACCAGAGTTAATGGCCAATTACAAGATAGATAGTTGTGTATCAGTACCAGTCCTTTTGTCCCCATTGCTTAGCACATCAGAGGAAGAATTTGAATAGGAAAAGCCAACTCCAACAGGGGAATCAAGAAACAAGATGTTGGCGACTGCAAAGTGTCAAAATTACTGGGATATTATTCCAACCTCATTGGAATTATAGTAATATGTCTAACTTTAGGAGAAAATCAAAGGCTCAAGTTGGGGGTAATCTATTCCCAAAACCTTTTAACAAACCATCAACGACAATCCACTAGTTAAATAGAGGATTCTTTTAGCAACAATTAGCATATTTAACCAACTGACACTGCCATAACAGAAAATGGAAGATGTGGGCAAAGCATTGAATAAATTTGAAACAGTAAGAAAAGGAAAAAAAAAAAAAAGAAGAGATGTATCAGACTTCTACAAGAACGTAAATAGGTAGCATAGAAAGCAGTATTCTTCATCTATACCCTATAAGTAGGGACAGCCAATAGGCAACGGGTTTAATTACCAACAGTTTTACTTGCCAATATCAAAATGGCACGATTTTGATTACCTTTATTCCAAGAATATGGATTCAGATAAAGAGTCTTCCCATCTGGTTTGACATGAAAGGGGCCTATCTCCTCAGCCTCTCCGAAAGCTATGGAAGAACATCCAGGTCCTACAGATGAAAAAACCCTTTTCATGAAAGATAAACGTACATCTTCTTGAAGCAGAATAAAGAAAATGGAGCTAAAATGGTTCCCAGTACCGAGACACCCTTTTGATCCTAAAGATTGAAGAATACAAGCATTTAGATATGAAGACTAGTCGCTGCTTTACTATTAATAAATCAAATAGTTTCCAACCAATAAAACTGCAGAAAGGACTGACAAGCAAGCACCTAAAAAGCGATAAGCAAGTATAAAGCAGCCACAGTACGGATTGGGAATGATTACAAAGCAAGTGAAAGGTTAAGCCTTCACAAGGAATATGTTAAAAGCCAATTATCCATATAAATAGTGATAAAATAAGGAAAGCAGATTGAAAAAAAATATTTTTATCAAATTTTGACCTCCGTTGAGCCAAAGGACAAGAGGCTTGGAATCAGGGTCCTCAGCAGCCTCAAAGAACCAGTAAAAGAGAGCCCTCCCATGTTCTTCGTTAACAGTAACATATCCAGCGTAGTGTGCAAAACTAATATTACAGCTCAGGCCAGGCAAATCTTCGACTTTGTCCATTTTTTGCTGAGAAGGTATGTTTTCATCAGACGTTGACAACGCTGTAGCACAGAAGCCAACTTGGAAACTCATCAAAATTATGGTGATAAGGAAGATTTTGAAGCTCTCAAGTGCCCATTTGGAGTTTTCCATTTCTCAGAGGTCGTAATGAGGAGGGTTCATCAATCGTGTTAGATAGAATTATAAATAGACATGAAGAGAGAGAACGTATGGAAAGCAAGATGGGCTATTGATTGTAACACCAGCACGGTTCCTCTTTCTTCTTGCTCTTGGTCGTTGAGTTCAACGCCATTTTGGGTCCACTATGACCAATACTGCTTGATTCTTTTTCCCTTTTTGCCCTTTTACAATAACAGAACCGTGAAATAAAGCCTGACAAATCAAGAGAGAAAGCAAACTAAGAACTCAGTGAGTGCGAGGGTTCTATTTACGTATATGGGTATGCAGAAGCGTTAAGTTGGCACCAAAAAAAAAAAAAAACTCCTTGAGTTTCGTACCAGACGAGGCGGACTAACTCAGGCATTGTACATGGGAAAGCTGGGAAAGGTCGTTAGGTGCTTCTCCATTTTTTTATGATTCTTAGTGATGGTGGCCACTGTAAGTAACAATCTGTTGCTATAACTGGCAGAAAAAGTTTAAGCTTCCACAAAAATTCAGTAGTAAATCCGTACAAAATCTCATCAAAGATCAAAACTTTTTCTAATTTTCTCTCGTGATTTCTGCAGTCCCTAATTTCCTTAAAATTAATCCATAAAGCCTTCGGCTTTGCCATTTGTTTGCCATTTGTTTATTAACACCTAAAGAAAGTTCAATGGACATGGACAATTGGACAATTTCATTCTTTACACTTATTTGAAACGTGCCAACATCAGAACTCACGAATCTCTAAGATCTCTCACCGAGTTTTAAGGCGATAAGTTTGCTTCTTTGAACTATAAACTATAAAGTACAAGGAATAGGCAAGGATTGCATGATTAGTTAATCCAAAGCTCTGGAAAGCAATTTCGTGGAAGAAATTACAGTTTGCACGTACCAATTCGCACTCTTTAAACTGTTCCAACTCTCTTTTTTTATAGCATTGTATGCAAGGCAAATGCCCTGGTTTGAAAAAGTCCAACATTGTCAGCCTATACTAGAATCTACATATACCTTGTGGCAGTGATTCCAGTATTTAGGCTAATAATATCTTAAAGTGGCCAATGAATGATCAAGACAACGGGCTTGGTTCTTCTTCTTTTAGGGTTGATGCGACATCCCATAGATCCTTAGACCAAACCTTTTTGTCCATGTTTCGTGTTCGTGGGATCAACTCCAAATTGTTAGGAAAGGATAAAACAAAAACGAAGACTAGCGCAATTGCTTACAAAAGTAAATGTTTATAAATTATATAATTAAATTAATTATTTAATAATTTAAATTTTGTATAATTACATGTTTAATATAATTTTGAGATTCATTTAATGTATAATTTATCTCATTAAGATTCAATTGTACCTTGTGTTCGGCACACTACTATCGCTGCTCCTACTTGGTCATGTCAATTCTGGTATAACTGATCTTTGATGTTTCTTAATTGCATGATAACCATTTTTTTGTTATTTAAGATGTGTTTGTAAATCAATTATAGGATCGACAATTATGAGTACCCGTATCCATAATCGCTTATTGTGAGATATCGATTTGCTTGAATGCGTTTTATTTCTTCTCGTCTTCTTTCGTTAGAATTTTCCTCAATGGTTCAGAATGAATTCGTTTCATAAGTTCTTACAACTTATATACCATGACCAAATGATATGTCTTTTGAAATTAGAAGAGAGAGGAAAAGGGTCTGTGACCCATTTGAGACCCAGTCGGTAATACCCAATAACCATTATCTTGGGT
>JANJEY010000008.1:454731-477492 GCA_024703695.1 Erythroxylum cataractarum
CCATGGTCAGAGGCTCCCCAGATAATCCGGTCGGGACCCAGAAACTCAGAAGGAGGGAACATGCCAGCTAAAGTACGGCAAATCGAAGGCAAGAGGAACGACTGGATGGCCGCCAGGTTCCAATTGTCGGAGGAGTCAACGAAGTGCCTGACGCTGAGGCTAAGAAGACGGTCCGGGACGGGCTGAGTAGAGGAGGATAGAAGAGGCCCGACCCCCGTGACCCAAGGGTCGAGCCAAAAGCGGGTCGTCATACCATTACCGATTCTCCACTGCAGGCCTTGCTGCACAATAGGTCATGTTGCCTTAATGCTCTTCCACACCATCGACCCCCCAGAGGAAGGAATGGAGGAGGGAAGGCGGGTTACATCAAAAGCGTATTTAGCAGATAGCACCCTGACCCACAAAACATCAGGATGAACTAGCAAGGTCCAACCGAGCTTCGCCAGGAAAGCATCGTTCAGTTTCCTAACCCTGCGAATACCTAGGCCCCCCATGGCCTTCGGCATACAAACTTCCTCCCAACTGACCAGGGAAAGTTTCGTACGGTCGCGAGACGATCCCTACAAAAATTGCCGCATAGCGCGTTCGAGAGCGTCACATAACCCACGTGGCAGCCGCACAGTCTGCATCGTATAGCTCGGAATAGCCGCCAAAACCGATTGTAACAGGGTGACCCAACCAGCAAACAATAACGTGGAGGGGGCCCAACCAGACAGTCGATGATTAACCTTATCAAGAATGTACTGATAGGTATGCTTGCTGACCCATTGGTGCAGAAGAGGAACCCCCAGGTACCGGCCTAGGTCTGTCGTCCGAGGGAAAGCTAGCGCACTGCTCAAGGCACGGCGGGCCGAAGGAGGGACATTCTTGGAGAAGTAGCATCTCAACTTCGCCTGGCTGACGCGCTGCCCTGAAGTTGCACAAAACGAGTCCAGAATATGCCGAATAATGTGAATTTGATCGGTGGAAGCCTCAGAGAAGAGGATGAGGTCGTCGGCAAAGAATAAGTGGGAAAGGGGGGGGGGCATTCCTA
This sequence comes from Erythroxylum cataractarum, assembly GCA_024703695.1. Taxonomy (NCBI): domain Eukaryota; kingdom Viridiplantae; phylum Streptophyta; class Magnoliopsida; order Malpighiales; family Erythroxylaceae; genus Erythroxylum; species Erythroxylum cataractarum. Next base: position 455,765 of record JANJEY010000008.1, read on the forward strand.
CACAATTTAACCGGAACCCATCTACCAGAGGACACCGCCTGAGAAATCGCGTGACCTAGGCGTTCCATGCACAACACAAAAAGATAAGGGGAGAGGGGGTCCCCTTGGCGAATACCGCGAGAAGGCTGAAAGGCTGCGCTAAGCTCCCCCTGCCAACTCACCTGAAATGACACTGTAGAGATGCATTTCATGATGAGCGATATAAGCGGAACCGGAATACCAATGTCGTGAAGGGTGTCGTGAATGAAGTCCCAACTAAGGCGGTCATAAGCTTTCTCGAGATCCACTTTTATGGCCATCAGCCCCGACCGACCCTTCTTACGTTTCATGGAGTGAATCACTTCCTGGGTAATGATGATATTGTCGGTAATGAGGCGGCCAGGCACAAAGCTACACTGAGTCGGGCTAACTAGACCCTCGAGGTACGGCTGGAGCCGATTCGCTAAAATCTTGGTGAGGCCTTTGTATAGAACCGTGCAAAGAGCGATCGGACGGAATTGCGAAATGGAAGTAGGGGAGGGGGTTTTGGGAATGAGGACAAGAATGGTACGGTTAATCTCCGTCTCCCAAACCTCATGAGAAAAAACTCGCTGAAGGAAATGAATCAAGGAGGGGCCGACAGTGTCCCACTGGGATTGGTAGAAAAGAGCAGTGAAACCATCCACTCCAGGAGCTTTGTTAGGGGCCATAGAAAAGAAGGCCTCTTTAATCTCATCGGGATCGAGCGGACGAGAGAGATCCCCGGACATATGAGGCGGGGGAGGGGGAAACTGGCCAGGTAGGGGCCCAGGGTGAAAGGAGTTACCCTCGGAGCTGTATAAGTCCTCCAAGAAGCACTGAGCAAGTCCTCGGAGACCGGCAGGATCGGTAACTTCATTACCATTACTGTCGGGAAGAGAGTGAATGACGGAATGACGTCGGCGAGAATGAGTGAGGGCATGGTAATATTGAGTATTCCGGTCACCCTGGGCAATCCATTGGCTCCTAGAACGCTGATGCCAGAAGAGCTCTTCCTGATATAGAACGGTTTCCAATTCCGTCCGCAGATATGTCTCGAGCTCGTGAAGGGAGGGGGAGTCGGAGTCCTCCGCCGGTTGTTGTAAACCCTCCAGCCTGGCCATAAGGCGTTTCTTCCGATGAAAAATGTTTCCAAACTCTGTGGCGTTCCAATGTTGGAGCTGCTCGGAGAAGCGACAGATCGCGCCGCTGAAATCCGAGGAGCTCGGATGCCAGTGATCAGCGACCACTTGGGCGAAAGAGTCGTGAGTAAGCCACGCCGATTGAAAGCGGAAAGGACGGCGCAACGGAGGGGGAGGAGCTGGAACGCTGAGCCGAATAAGGAGAGGCCGATGATCCGACTTGAGAAAAGGCAGGTGAGAAATCCGGGTACTAGGATGCGTAGAGAGCCAAGCATGCGAGCCGAAAGCCCGATCAAGCCGGACCCGCAGAGTGCCCCGCTTCCATGTGAAACGCGGGCCGGAAAACCCAAGATCCTGGAGATGGCACCGGAGCATACAATCACGAAATTGAGTGTTGACGGTAGGATGGGTGCGGGAACCCCCGCGCTTATCAGCGTCCTCCAACTTCGCGTTAAAATCCCCGCCCATAAGCCAGGGGATGGTGATGTGCGGAGCGAGAGAGGCTAGGTAGTGCCAAAGATACTTCTGCAGCGAGTAAGTGGGGCTAGCGTAGATCGCGGTAAAATCAAACAAGTGACGATCCCACTGAACTCGAGCGTGAATAAATTGGCGGTGGGCAAGACGAATGCGAACATCAACATTCGCTTCCCAAAGAAGCCAAATCCCGCCCGAGTAGCCCGTAGCCTCGACTCGGAAAGAATTGCTAAATCCCAGAGTACGAATAACTTTAAGAGCGCGAGCACCACTGATACGCGGTTCAATAAGAACCACTAAGCGGGGCTTATAGAGTCGAATATAGTTCTTCATAATGGGCTTGAAGGTCCGACCTCCAGCCCCTTGACAATTCCAGATAAATATCGTCATAAACAGGAAAGGAGAGAAAGGAGACTAACTTGCACCAGTCGATGCGTAGGCCGTGGGACCATCTAGGCCAGCGAGCTCTGGGCGAGGCAGGTCCGCAGGGTCAGGTTCTGCCATTGTCGTATCGGATGAAGCGACCAGCTCCCCAGCTGACCGAAGGTCGGGAATCGGATCAGGAGGTCGGGGAGGGGAAGCCTCGCGGTCGGGAGGAGGAGGGGTCGTGCCCTCTGGGCCAAGGGGATCGGAGTGAACCACATCCATCACCTCAAGGTCCGGGCCCGCGAGGACGGGCAGAGAGATGGTCAGGTCCGGTGAGATCAAGGCCTCGTGGGATGGTAGCGAAATGGCAGTGTGTGACGGGCTAGGTCGAGGGGGACTAAGGCCCGGGGTCGAGTGCTGCGGTAGCGTGGGGCCTGAAGTTGGAGGGCCTGCGGAGGATGGGGCTTGGGCAAGTGAATCGTCGTCTGGGCCCGAGGATGAAGCCTGGCCCAAGGAAGGAGCTGGCTGGGGGGGAAAGCCTGGGACTGGGCACGTGGGTGGAGGTAAGCCCACGGAGAGTGTTGGCTGTAAATGAGACGGCGTCGTCCCAACCGGAAGATTGGAGGATCTAGAAGCTCCCGTCTTCGAGCCTCGTCTGTTGCGTGCGCCCCGTTTCAACGAGAGACTTGTGGAGGGGTTGGGATTCTGGTCCATCGCGGACGAGACGGGTCTATCAAAGGAGCTAGTAGAGAAGACCGTTGGAGGGAGGCTCGTAGGGGCAGCGTCACTTTTTAACTATAACTCTAATTTGCTGGCAATCTCCCATTATATTCATTCGGATTAGCAAGATATTAAATCATGATTGCGTTAGGAATAGAACCACCATCTATGGTCATGCACTTATGCTTGTTTAGTCAGTCATACAACGGCAAATAAATACGTAAGCTTTTTTTTTGTTAGCTTATTCGGTGTTTTAAGATGCTCCTAATTGTGGGAAGATGTTTTTAAATCATTCATTTTCATACTAATTCTTACCCATACCAGATCAACCTAAAAGAATTAAAATGTTGGCTGAATTGATTTTTTAATTGTTAAGATACTTCTAATTAAAGAATGAGAGGGTTGAAGAACTCGTTCCAACGCTTCTTCCAAGACCGAACTATTGAGTATAGCCTAAGACGCAACCTGAAACCCCCCAATTCCCATAAATACCTAAGAACTTTCCTACGTAAACAACGCCTGTTCCAAGACCGAACTAATGAGTATAGCCTAAGGCGCAACCTGAAAACCCCCAATTCCCAAAAAGATTTCCTTTTTTGTTGTTCTTTGTCGCCCTTTACGTTTAACTGTGTAAGTCGGTGTCCAGCTATATGGGTATGCGTCTTCTTTTGAGCTTTATTAAGATTATGGTGTTCTTGTTTTGGATATTATCTGTAGTTACTTGTCAAGTCCTTGATGGGATTTGTCTGTTACGTGGTATCTTTCGCATTTAGTCGTTTGGTTTGTTCTTTAGATCAGAAAGTTCGTTGATTTTTTGTTTTTCTTTTTCTGTCCGTTATAGTGTCTAGGTCGTGATTGTATATACCATTGGAGCAGTCTTCGCCAATGTTACCGAGGAATAAGGTTTTAACAACATTTCTTGTTACTATCCTATCAAAATAACAAGCTTGGTTTGATAAATTAGAATAGGGATTCGTGTTAACTTGACAATCTGATTGCAGGAATCCTATCACAGTGGATTGCGATTCTAGCGAGTGCAATATCAAAATGGAAGCCTCGTCGCTTTATTTGCCTAAACCGAACCGAGAATTGCAGAGAAGCAATTAAGCATTGCATAAGACCCAAAAATGACTCAAATCCCATCCTAAGAAGGCCACTCAATGTTTCATTACAGTTAGGAGTTGACATTACCAATATCTCATGTCAGAACCACCCTCCAGGGGGTGTGGAGAAAGAAACTCGTCTCGTGCACCTTTCAGATTGTACTATTCAACAAGCCCAACCTGAGACAGATTTAGAAGAAATTGGGCTTAAATTTTTAACATTCCAATCTCAGGACGTTGTTGAACCATCTGCTGATGTTTCTCTACGTTCTACAGTTGAAAGCCAGCCTGTAGATAGCGAGAAACTAACCGCTAGTGATGTTGTACAGAGAGGATTTCAAAGTGAAAACAAGCACGATTCAGACTCTAAAAGTACTTCAGAACTTTCACATGGCATGAGTGCTCCTTTCCCATATAAAATTCGTATCAGGGTATCCGAAAATGAATTAGGAGGCAATTTGAGAACCACTGATGAAGAGTTCTACTAAACCACAGACAGGTATCAATTCAATCAGGGGCAGAACATTCTATCTTTCACTTATGGTGTTCATTCGTTAGAGGCACCAATCTCAGTTGCCTTTCACTTGTAACATTGACATTGAGACTATCCATTTTATATGTAGGTGAACCAAGTCAAACTCAACATATTATGCCTGCCAAGAGCAACAAAATTTCTTCAGACACAATTACCTGGAGTAGAGACCAGAATGCTCCAGCTCAAGAAGACTATGCAAAATCTGTCACTACGAAACAAAGGGAAACTCCACCACCTTCCGATCATGATAAGAAGAAACAGAAAGCGAAGAAATGTTCAAAAGAAAGAATGGATTCAACGAGACCAAAAGATTCGACCACATTACCTTCAAGAATGACATCATCAGAACGACAGGAGTCTCCGATAATGTCATCATCACCTTTTCGACAGCATCATATTAAGTGGGTTGGTATGTCTCAAAAAGAATTTCACTTTTGGTCACAAGTTTTCCTTTTACTTTGATATGCTTCTTCCCATATCTTATTTTTAATTCCTTTCCGTCGGACCTTTTTCTGTAATTAAGATTATGTGAGAGGGGCTCAAGTCAACGGGTTTGCAGCCTCTCATGTTCATTTTAATTATAGAAGACGGTGTTTGATTAACTTTCCAGAGAGAAAGCCCCACCTCATCAATGTCTCAAGAGAGAAAATGGGCTGACGCCCAATGCTGCTGGAGGCATAATTTTAAGGATATATAATCAATGGTTCCTTAAAAAGTTTATTTTATCGTTTGGCAGGTTTTGATACTGCAACCCGTGAGGAACTTGGAGAAAGGTGTTTCTTCTGTGCGGAGGCAGTATCGCCTGTACCAGACGAGTTCGGGTTGGGATATCATAATTTCCCAGACGTAGCTGTCCTTTCTTGTAATCATGCTTTCCATACGCAGTGCTTGCAGTTTTCCGTGTCTGAAGAGCAGATGACAGATCCCCAGTGTGTAGGGTTTTTAAGTTAATTACAATACTTGGAAATAGAATGCTAGTACTCCAGATCTAGAGTTGTAAAACCTTTTTGCTTTCACATAAAAATCTTTCTTTTTTTCATTACATCGTCAAAAATTTGCTCTTGCCTCTTAGCTTTCAGGAGAATTTGTGAACAGAAAAATTGGGCGACATTTGGGAGACCAGAGAGCTATTTTGCTAGGAAGAGCAAAACCAGATTCCATAATTAGCAAAGATTATTCCCAATTAGCAACACCAGATTTTTTCAAACACCAAAAATCATGCTAGGACACCTATCTTTGTATTTTACAGTGGAGAATTGGGGGATTCTTCATCAAAACAAATTTCTGAATCCCTATGCTCCCTAAAACAATACTTGAGACACTACATATGTAACAGTATCTAGAACAGAAGTAAAGCCTCCTTTCACAAAGCAAGAGATTCACTATCTAGTTGCGAAAAACGCATCCTGATATTGCGAAACAATGAAAAAGACTATCTACCTTGACTATCACCACCTTCTTCCGAAATGTTAAATAAGAACTTCGGAAGAGAAGTAATTCGAGGGAGTTGAAGCAGCAAATCCCCAAATGAGTCTTTCCTCGACATGCCTGGCACCTGCTTGCCACCAGAAACTTCCTTCGTACTTCCTTCAGTTTTTTCATGCAATGACTCATTTGTATCATTCTGTTGAATCCCCTTCCCATGGTCAGATTCCTCAACACAACTTTCATCATTAGGCTGCAAGTTCTGGTTTGATGCTGGGTCCTTCTGCAAAAGGCAGTAGAGAGAATTGACCCTCGCCATGAGCCTTTTCTCATCAGATGCTGTCGCTAGCTGAGTGTCACTAAGAAGGTACTGAGCAATATCCTCTATAATTTCCTGGCATTCTGATCCATCAGCAGCAAAGGACGGATTTCCAGAGGTCATCTGTTCTGAAATACAATTTCCAATGTGATTCATAAAATCACTCATAGACATAGATGGGTGCAGCCCTGGCACTTTGATCTGATCCCAATCCCTTGGGCCTCTTGAATCAACAGATTCACAATTTCCACTTCCTTCAATTGCACGGGTGTCCATCACTAATACGTGAGGTGATTCAGCAATCAATTAAGACCACGAGGTAAGACATGCAATCCCAGGCAAAGCTTAATAAAAACACTTGAGAGTAACTTTCAAAAATGTAGTAAAAATCATTGTACAGGAAATTTATAGAAGAAGCACAAGAAGGAAGAAAACGTAGAAGCTAGGAAATAATTAAAATGAACATGTGCAAAAATATTGATGCGAGAGTGATGAACTAGGACTAAATCTAAAAAATGATAGTGCCAAAGTTAAAATCACATGAAGTTTGTCCAACTCATCTTTGATGAGGAAGAAATAATTCTACAAACATATCAAGATTTTCATGACAAATCTAAAAAGGAAGCATTTATAGCAATCCAACACACCTGAGCTAGGAGAAGGAGCTTCTCGAGATGCAAGCTCTAATGTTGCACTAGTAAGATCCCCCATCTCATTTTCCAAGGATGATGAGTGAGCTCCAGATGGTGATGGCAAACCTTGGATGCCCAAAATAGAGGTTCCTATACCAGTCTCAACTATATTTTTCGATTCATCAGGACCCTCAAATATAGAAGGTTGCTGATCAAAATATGGTGAATCCAATACTTTCTCTGGCTGTCTACTTAAGAAGTTCAATCGCATGTCACACTGGATGAGCTTTTCAAAATGCTTGTTTAGCAACCCTTGCTGACACTGCAGAAAATGATGCCTGCTCCATTCCAGAATATCACTTCAGAGCAATTTTTTGATTGGTTAACTATTACTTATTGACTAAAACAATTGCATTTTTTAACCAAGTCCCTGATGGCAGAATGGAAACATGTACACAGGTATTCTTCTACTTTAACCCATATAGAAGAAAAGAAATTCTAGAAGAACTACAATTTCCACGAGAATTCCACCATAAACTAAAGATTTGACTGCCAAGACCAACACTTAACAATTAAAGCTGAAAATTGTATAACAATTAATAAAATGACCTGTGTATGCTCGCCTGACCATTTGTAAAATCTGCTGTGGCTTGCCACAAGGTATGCTTTCGGGGTTGTGGATTAGTCTCCTTGAAAAAAAGGGGTTGCCGAGCAAGCTGCATTGCACAAGAAATCGTTTATTCAGGCTCATAAGCAACAGCAAAACCAGCTAAGATAAAAAAACAAACTCAAACTCCCACAAAAGAATTGCAGGTCAATGCTTTACCACAACATCTAATGTCCCAGGTCCATCATCAGGGCAGTTTGCCTTCAAACCCATAATATCTGACCACTGGATTTCTATCTTACTCTTAAGGCCACCTTCAAGAATTTCCCAAACCAGTTTATGCTTTGCAAAGTAACACTTTGCCACCAGATCACCATCATTCCTTGCCGTACACTGACAAACAAAATAAAGTATTGGTAACATCATTTCAAGTAACCACAGCAAGATTAAAAATAAAATAAAATAAAACATCAAAACACACGTACCTCCCAGCTCCCAATCCTTAAAATCGATGCAGGAAAATTAGAAGCCTTAAGCTTGTCAGTGGCACCAGAAGCAGCAATATTTTTACTCTCTTTCTTAGATATCAACCCATGATTTTCATTCAGCTTAGCTCCAACTGTTGAAACACTTCCTTCACCTTGCGAGAGCCTCATCTGGATCAAATCCAGAAGCGAGGGACTCTTCCTCAGCCGCAACCCAAGTGGGCTCGGCTCATCAAGAGGATTACATTGCGATTGCTGAACAGCAAATGCATTAGCACCGGCACCCCACTGCTAGATTGCCCCCAATATAAATTGAGGAAAAAAGATCGAATCTTTCTAGTAAAATATTCATACCCTTCTTATCATGAACCATAACAGAGTTTCTATAAAAAACAAAAAGATCATTTTCTCGAAAAACTCAACAAATCCACACATATCGAACAGAAAGTTCTGAACCGAAACGATTAGCACAAAAGCTGAAAACGAGAGATCAATCAATCTGTTTCTCTGTAATTTCTTTTGCATCAATAAAACGAAATGTAACAAGCAAAAACGAAATTTACCTGTTGAACAGACTGCAACGTCGTTTTGGATCGCTTATTGAGACGCTCGTGCTCTTCCTCCAAGAGATCCTCCATGATCTCAAGCTTGACGGGCAATTTGTTTCCATTTGACGACTCGTGTTCGGACCCTATATTCCCCGATTTCATCGTCAACTGAACCATAAATCCGATCTCCACACAAGCTCCAACACGAAGAGAAAGCACCAGTAACTGTATTATTAGATTTCCTCGAGAAATCACAAGGAAAGATCAAATTACGATTACAGACTAACCGAGAACGAGAAAATCTCGGGAGATGATTTCTTCGAAACCCTAGAAATGTATAGAGAGATAAGGTTAGAGAGAGACAAAAGAGCGCCTGCCTAACGGTGTCACGCACGTGAAATACATTCGTACACTCGCGTTTCAGAGCGACTCGAACTAGTCGTTTTGACCCCGTCAAATACAAAATTACGGAAATGGTCTCTCACTCTGACAAGGGGTGAGGACATTTTCGTCTTTTAGTTTGTGACAAGATAAAGAACACGTGCTGGAATACACGTAATACTAGTATTTACTATTTAGCGGATCTATGTGGGGCCCAGTGATTCCGTACTTAACTGACGGCGGTAGTTGGCTAGGTTTGAAACGTGGCGCAAGATCCTGAGATTCCATGACTCGAGTGCTCGTCTGATGCATTTCTTTTTGGTCTGATTAACAAAATTAATTACGGGTAATAACTAATATGTACCATGTTTTTCCGGGACTTATTAGGTATACACATAATATAATATAATATTAAAGTAGAAGATATAAAAAGAAATTCTAGAATATATTTATTTTTATTTTTATTTTTTTTAAATTATAAAATATAATAGAGAGGATGAGTTTTGTATGAGTGTAATTGACAAAACGACAAACTGATTACTGAGGTAAAGTGAAAGCGACAGATGATAATAATTCGAGGAGTTAGCGTAGGTGACACATACCTTTATCGTTTAACCAAGAGGTTGAGGCTTTGATTCTTGAGAATGCAGCAAACTCCTGGGCCAACAATAGCCCTCCTTAATTTGAGATGTTCCTATCGTGGAAGAATTAATCCCTAGACTAATCCTTTTTAAAAAAATAAAAAAGAGACAATTGATAATATAAGAGCTGTACGTCGTCGTGTTACACTTTTGGTTTGCCGTTAGAACGACGTTGAGGTCAATTTGGGAATGATCATTTTAATTATAAAAATTAATTAATTTATAAAAATCGATTGATTCGGTGTTGAATAATAATGTTAATGTAATAGAAAAATTGACTGGTTGAAAATATTTATAATTGAAATAGGCAAATTGGTTAGATTTTTTTAACATTAAAAAATGGTTTAATATTCTTGAATTTTTATATTATACATATATATATTTATGTATAAATAATACCAAAAAGTTTAGCAAAACGTGTAACAAGATTTTATATATGATATGTGACAATTCATAAAATATGTCAGCGAACAAATTAATAAAAAAGTGTACTTATTTAATAAAGTATGTATGTTTTATAACATTAAATTATTTATTAAAAATAAATCAATTCGTAAAAAAAAAAAACCTTATATTTATTTCATAATTAGATGGATAGATACATATGATTTGTAACATTATTAAAATGTTGACATGAATTAGTATTTTTTAAAAATCGTATTTTATTAAATAAAGATGCACATCCCTAATTTATAGGTCTCTTTATCTTAAAATTAAATGTAACGTCACCTTGAAACCTTGAATGCGATTATAGAGTTGACGACAAACAGGCTTGTTTCTGGACAGACAAGTGATACTGTTTTGTGCGTCAGAATGAAGCTTGGGGACTGCTTCGGAAGCAAACTGGGCTTCAAGTACTTGCAAGAAGCGTAGGTTGCCAAGAGATGGACAGGATGTTTTAGTATCATCAACAAATACAGGAATTCAAGGTAAGAGGAAAAATGTCAGCTATTCGTAATTGTATTAGAGAACAACTATCTTTCATAAGGTAAACAAATGTTGAATTTCAAGTTGCAACTCTACTGCACATTCCTATTTACTTTTAGATACGGCAAAGCGCCGATTACGTTGTCGTAGTCGCTCCGGCTGACTGGGTGCTGCACATACCAGCAAAACAGTCACATTCACAAGTTTTATATCAAAGCATATACACACAGTAATACTGCTTCCAACAGCATTACACGTTCTAGCACTTGAAAATTTAAGGTAAATTCACCTTAATCTCCATACAGACAACACTTCTCAGTAAATACAAGAGGAGTAAACATGCTGATCACTAATATTGTTGTTAGATCTCTCTGCTTATAATATACATTGAAGTCTTTAAAACATTAATTGTCTAGTTGCTAAAATACTAACTGTATAATTTTCTGCCTCAAGAGTCAAAAGACACTGTGATAACAATCTTTTAACCAATCATAAACAGAACGAATGCATCCCAGAACCATCCACCTCAGACATGTCAATTGATGAAGAAAACAGTATTAAGGAGGAGAAAAACCAGGGAATCTATACCAGAAGCAAGACATGGCATGTACATACTTCTACAATGACACAAAACGGTAACATCAAATTTGGCAACTCACTGGAAAAGATGAAAATTTTTCAAAGGATAACAAAAAGAATATGTACATGCCAATAGATATGTACTCAACGCAAATAGATCAAGGACACTAAAATTGCTTTATTGATTTAGCAAATAGCTATCATGCAAAATAAATAGGAGTAAGCTAGATGAATTTCACACGCTTATCTTCTAACTTCTACTTGTTGGCAGGACAAGGAACCCAATTAAATTATGTAGTTCGATTGGAAATTGATACCAACCAAAATCACAGCAATATAACGCAAATATAATAGCCCAAACAACACAAGAATTTATGTTGAAAACCGCAATGTGGGAAAAAACCACGTGACCATTAATAAACGGTACCAAAACTTTCACTAAGCAATAATAATCAAAGGGTTACAACAAATTGTTCTTCCTTACTCAACTAGAGGTAAACACAATCATCAAGGAAGCTCCTTGGCACACTCAAATGTAGCAAAACACAAATTCGTATACAAGGAGTATTGGGCGAAAATACCAAGTTAGAGAGCTCCAAATCAGATTCTGACCGTTGAATGTGAAGAGGCAAAACCCAGGAACAACATACTAAAATTTCATCTCTATCGGAGCTCGGTTGGTTATCGATCGGGGTCAGAGAAATTCTGATCTGAACTGTTTGGACTCTTCTCTCTCCCTCTCTACTCTTCTTACACACTCTAGAACATACTAACTTTCTTCTTAATTTCCAGCTACCTCCATTTTCTTTCATATTTTGCCCTTAATGAGTAACTTAAAATGGGGGCAAAGTTGAAATTTCAAACCAACACCAAATATCATCATATAGTATAACAAATGAAATTAGTCCAAATTAATGGTATCTTCCTCCAAGTAGGAGGGATCAACATAACATAGCTCCCCCTCACTTCTACTTGGGGGGCTCGACCAAGCCCACTTTCTTTTGACAAGCAACAAGTTTCTCTTTTGGTAAGGCCTTCGTCAACATGTTTGATCTGTTAAGATCGGTGTGAATCTTCACAAGGTCAAACAACTTGTCTTTAACAGCTTCTCAAATCCAATGACATCTCTGAATGTGTTTGGTTGACAAGGTGGCTCTCACCATCACAATGGAGTAGGAACTTCTCTTGGTTCAAACCCAACTCCTCAAGAAAATCTCTCATCCATACTAACTCCTTGCCCGCTTCAACAGCTACTATATACTCTAACTTTGTAGTTAACAAAGCAATACATTTTTGCAACCTTGATTGCTATGATACTACTTCCCCTATGAATGTCATCAAGTATCCAAAAGTAGACTTGCTAGAATCAATATCTCTTGACATATAAACATCTATGTGGCCATCTAACATAGGTAGTCCAGGAACAAAGCATAAGCACACTCTGGAAGATACATGAGAACCCATTTAACTGCTACCTAATGCTTCTTCCCAGGATTACTCATGAACTTGCTAACGACTTCCATGGCGTGAGCTATATCCGGCCCTGTGCATACCATGGCATACATCAAGCTTCCTAATGCCGATGCATAAGGCACCTTCTTCATCTCTTTCTTTTCTTATCACTTGTTGGATACTAACATAAACTAAATTTCATGTGACCTAAAAGTGGAGAACTCACAAGTTTAGCCTTGTCCATGTGATAGCCATAGATTATTGTTCTTCATATCACAGGAAATTTGCATGCCTTAAATTTACTTTGTAGAGCCAAGGTTCTTTATTGCAAAGGACTTAATCAATGTCTTCTTCAAACTGGCAACCTTCATGCTATGATGACCAACAATCAACATATCATCAATGTATAACAACAAAATAAGAAAATCACCTCCGGCATAATTCTTCACAAACATGCAATGATCAACATGTGTTTTGTGGAAATCATGGTCCAACATGAAAGAGTGTGTAAAGAAGAGAAGAAAGAGAGAGAGAGAGGTGTCCAGAAGAGAGAGAAAATGTAGATCAAAATTTTCTCCGGCTCTGATCAACAACCAAACAACTTCCGATTGATATGAAATTTTAATATGATATTCCTAAGTCTTGCCTCTTCACATCCAACAGTTAAAATTTGATTTACAGCTCTCTAACTTGGTATTTTCGTCCAATACTTCTTGTATATGAATTTATATTTTGCCACCTTTGGGTGATGATTATTTGATTTTGTTGTGCCAAGGAGCTTCCTTGATAATTGTGTTTACCTCTAGTTGAGTTAGGGAAGAACAATTTGTCGTACCTATTTGAATATTGTTGATTAGTGGAAGTTTTGGTACCGTTTATTAACGATCTTGTAGTTTTTTCCCAAATTGGGGTTTTCCACGTAAATTCTTGTATTCTTTTAGTTGCTTGATCTGATTATATTTGCATTATACTATATGATTTTGGTTGGTATTGATTTCTCATCTAGCTACACAATTTGGGAAAGGTAGTAGTTTGTTGTTTTTTGTGGAATTTCCAACCAACATATTGTTATCAGAGCCAGGTTGGTGACATTCATGGATTTGAGTCAGAGTGATCCAAATGGTTTTGCATGACCTATGAGTTGAGGGGTCCAATATAGATAAATCCACTTGAGAGGGAGAGATGATGGAAATTCATAAGTGAAGTCATCCCACATCAAAAAGAGGCATATTTTGGGTTGAGATATGATGCCCTAGTTATATGGGCTCATTTAGATGCGATTCAATTTCTCTCCAGACTCTCTCAAAACCCTGCACTAGTATCCTAAACAAATCATAGTTTCTTCTGCAGTTCACAAGTTTGAAGATTATAGCTAATAATTTGCATCATTTTTACAATTACACTGTGTCTACATAGACACACACACACATATATACATATTCCAAATTACGCGTCAACTTTCAACATTAACATATATCGGTGCATCTTCAAGCCTCTAAAAGTTTTCAGGAGGTAAAAGTTTTCAGCAGTCTGGTGGTAGTTTCAGCTTTCCATAAGAAACAATTTTAAACTTTGTTCCATTTCACCTCTTACGAGGCCCCAGTCTGGCTCCAGATTTCCCTTGCTGACACAAATAACCTATTTTCTAGCAGATTTATCGTCTCTATTTTTTTTGTATGCTTAAATGTCTTCATATCATATACAATTATGTCACACACACTTCACATCATACTATTGTCATGAGCATTACTCTCAAAGAGGAAGGATAGGAATTCTCTCATAAGAAGATTATCTTTCTTGCAGCCAACGTCTAATAATCTAAAAGGCAAGCAGAAATAGGTAGAAAGGAAACCAACCATTTTGGAGAGTCGCAATTTCCTCTTGGTGTTCTTCTTGGCCAATAGATGCTGCTTCCCAGCTCTCCTTCGCACTATCTTCCCCTTACCTGTCACCCTAAACCTCTTCGCTGATGCCTATCAACAACTAAGCAAATTCAATCTCAATGCTAACAAAAACTGCACTTTCTAGTAACAAAAAGGCATGGAAAGAAACCCCTTAACCCCATATAGGAAAGAAAAACCCAACCCATAGGCAAAATGAAAGAGCAAACGAGAATGACCTTATGGGTTTTCATTTTGTAACCTTTTGCAGCAAAAACAGTTAGCAACTGAAGCTGCTGAGTAAGACCGGAGATGGAGCGTCGATTTTTAAGCAAAACTGAGCAAGACCCAGAAATGTTCCGAGTGGAACTCAGTCTCAACGAGTTCATATCCTTATTGAGGGGCGCGAAATGGTTCGACCCATAACAGGAAAGTCGTGTTGGGCAAGAAGAAGGAGAGGAGGAGGATAATGGGCAAAACCTTAAATTGAAAAACAACATCGTTGAAGAAGCCATCGTTATCCAAGTGGTCTCTTGTGTTCTGCCAAGGCTTTCTTCAGCCAAGAAAAAGAAGAAGAAAGAGCAATATCGGCCTGACGTGGAGCAGTACTGTGTGGATAGGATAGGATCATAGGAGGGACCGTGAAGAGGCGTCCCCAAGCCTTCAAATCCGTGTGCGTTATTTACGCCCTTGAGTTCGTTTCTTTCTTCTAATTTCTCCTTCTGTTTAATTTCTCATAGCTGATATAATTACAAGAGAATGAGTTTTTAACTTTTTATCGTATTTATTATAATTTTTATTTATTTATATATTTATTATAATTTTATTTATCTCATAATTTAGCGTATCAATTTTATTTATTTATTATTTAACCTATATTTATTTTTTATTGTCATATCTATACGTGGGTCTACCAAAAATAATCTTTTTTTATGTAAAGGTAAAACTACATATTATCATATTCAGATCTCTCTAAATTTCGCCTTCTTGCGAAATTTCATAATAGATATAATGATGATAATGATGACATAATTTAATTTCAGTCATCAAGAGTGTAATTAATTAAATGTGAACTGTTGAAAATAATCAAGAGATTATTGTATCCAGGATTTTGATATGCCATTGTGATCGGCTTTATGTTAAAATGGAAGAGGGCTGATAGAATTGCATACAGTTGATGAACTGAATGCGCGTGAGACATTTGCCTGGACATGGTTCAACAACGATAGAAAACAAAATCTTGATCCAACAAGGGAGAACCATTTCAATAACAAACAGTCGCATCAAGCACCTCTCCCAGTAAGAGCTTTGGAATATTGACTACAACAACATTCAAGCTAAATACAGACTTGGTAATTCCTTCCACCTCTGCTTTCCTGGTTTGACATATCAGAACTCAGTCTCGAGCTGAATCTCTACTTACATCTATGGCCTTGATACAATGGCTATCGATTCCCACTCCAGACTACATATAATATCCTGCAAATACCATGTTGAATTATCAACAAATAGAAGAAATACATGATTGTAGAAGATCACGACCATTTTCAGTTGAACCATACCGATGGGTTCTGGAGATCAATATCAAAGCTGTTGATTGCACAGGGTTCAGCTAAGAGCTCAGTAGGTTCCTCACCTATGCCATACAAAATAGTCCAAGTTTAGGCCACGAAACCCTTCAACCAATGATCAAATAAGGTGCCACAAAGAGCTTCCATATATGGAAGGCTGGCCTTTTGGCTAATTATTACTAGCAACAATTGCATCAAGACTTTTAAAAAATTAAACAGTTACATCAAGAGCTCCACTACTACAGGTTCCCCTTAGCCTAGATACCATTGAAGTACAAATTGGAACAAAAGTAGAGGAGGATCAGACAGCAATCAACTGCTCCAGTAAGAATTTCATACCTTGTTCAACAACAGCAAGGATTCCATCTTCTGAGCAAAACATAGCTGGTAAGATCCGCGATGATGATAAACCACGGCTTGAAGACTTAATATAGCAGTCACATTGGACCTCCCAAACCTCACTTTCAGATAATGGATGGGTCATAGTTTCACCTGTCCCTACTCCAGAAAGAATAATTGGTTGTTGTTGCGATCTTAAATCCCAGGCAAATACAGTACCTGCTGAACCTCCTGCCTAAAAGGTACTCTTAAGATAATATATATTCATACCATTGACAACAAGGGAAGTATACTACATCCTATGACAATGGCATAGCTAAAAGTTGGAAAACTTTCAATCAGCCCCAATGTAGATCTGTTCAATATAAAGAAGAAAGAATTGCAATTCAATGGTCCAAGCAACATCAATAACCACAATCAGGATATGGATGAGTTATTCAGCTACACGAAACATGATCATAAACGCAAAGGAGCTATGTTACCAGACAAGTGTGTTTTCGTGAAGGATGAATGTCAATGGAATGTATGATCCCAGAAGTCTTTCCATGATTCCTGCAAGAAAAAGCCCATGGGAAAATGCCAAATTAACTAAGAAGTAGAGCAGAAATCATACACAAAATCTTAAACAACCACGGTTTTCCAAACCATCCCGCCTCCATAAAAAACATGGATCGTTAGAAACACCAGTTTCAGATATTTCCAATGCAAAAACGTTAAAAATCTCAGTTTTCCACCAACTAAAATGAAAAAGATCATTCCAAACAAATTTATAGTAACTTCCAAGGCATATAATTAACCAATTTACAAGCCTAACCCAAAAGCTATCATGAGTTTATAAATAACATCACTTAAAACTCTCCAACTAAACAGAACACTCACCAATTGCCTTTAAACTGACCAACCGCTTCACCAGGTCGCCTGATATCCCACCACTGAAGTCCAAACCCATACCCACCGGTCACAAACTCACTGGGCGACGCCCACTTCACCGCCGTATACGAAACCAAACCATTCCCATCAAAAACCTTCCTATAACTTCCCTTCCCAAAACTACCCTCAACACCAAAATTAACCAAATTCACCCGCCCGTCATCACCAACACTAACACACTCACTGTTACCCTCCATCAAATCCACACCATTGACAGAACCCATGTGAAACTCCTTACCCACCACCGTAAAAACCGGCTCCAAACCGGAAATATCGTGTCTTTCCACGCCGGTGACAAAAATGTGAACGGAACCGGAGAGAGTGGAAGCGGCGACGACGGATCGAGTGGTCTTAAGGGATGAGATGCGAGAAGGTGGGGTCCACAACGAGAGTGGGACTAGGGGTTTAGGAGGGTCTAGAGAGTGTATTTCGAGAGAAGGGGTGTCGGTGTCAGCATCAAAGAAGGCGACAATGACATGTTTTTGGAATGGGGAGACGGAAGGAAGCCAACGCACGGAGTCTATGTACTTGGATTGTGTAAGTCTGTGAATTTCTGGAGGTTTAGGGAGGCCTGTAATCGCCATTGTTAGGGTTTTAGGGGCTCTTTTCTGGTCTCTGCTTCAGCCGAAGAGATTGTCGCGGGATCCGAATGGTAAACTATATTAAGTATTAACCACAATTACGTTCTGTTGTTAGCGTCTGCAACAGGCAGGACATGACAAGGCAAGATAGGATAGGACAGGATAGGATAAGAATTGAAGACTGTGAGATGTTTTGTGAGATGTTTGGTTGCGGTGAACAGGACAGAGAAAATTGTCTTCATCCTGCGGACAGAAATGTATTTGATTTCAGTGAACAGAATAAAAAATAGTGTTTAATGTCAAAAATGTCCATGCAGTATAATGTATTGGAAAGATGTATTTCAATGATTATTTCATAATTGTGTCAATAGTTATATTAAGCGTATTTGCAACTCTACTAACATTAATTTTCTTATTAATTATATTTTTTATAAAAATAATTATTGATACAATTAATATTAATTTTTGTAATTGTTGTTAGTATAATTCATTGGTTATTTTATAAGTGTAAAAATATTTATTTGAAGTTTATTTGCAACTCTAATAATAATTATTATGTTATTATTATAATTTCTGTAATCACAAAAATAATAAAATTAATATGAATATTAATATTAATTAAAACTATGTCATCATCATTATTATTTGTATGGTAATAATTTAATGATTATTATTAGTATTATTATTATTATTTTATTGTTATTATCATTATTATTATTATTATTATGAGCATTTTCAATTATTATGAATATTAATTAAAACTATCATATTATTTCCGTTATTGTTATGGACATTTTCAATTATTTAAACTCAAATATTTACTATACTATGATGACTAGATTACTTTGATACTCACTTATTCATTCAAGTGCTAACTTACTTGATTGATTACTTGATTGATATATGCCCACCAAGGAACTTACTTGATTGATTACTTGCCAAAAAGGAAACAACTCTATATTTATTTAAACTAACTAAAGGAATGCGAATGGTTCCCATATTTTTACCTTAAAAAAATTGTAAAAGGTTTGACAACATCAATGTATGAGAATTTAACCTTAATTGATTAAGTTTTCAGAGATTTTGGTTAAGGTATGCACCCAACCAATTAACTAATGTCATACTTCTTTTGAATGTATGAGTATATATATATATATCTAAAAGTCAAGAAATCTTGCATGCATATACGGATATTATGTATACGTATTGTACATCATTTGCAGTTAATCTACATTTCTATGTATATGTATACGGATATTCTAGATTTGTATGCATATACAGATATTCTAGATTTGCAGTTGCTACTTGGATTTTCTTTATCATTTGTGTGTTTAAAACCAAGGATAGACACAATTAGGCTAGTGTTGGCTTCCTATATTAAGGAATA
The DNA here is from genome assembly GCA_024703695.1 of Erythroxylum cataractarum. Lineage (NCBI taxonomy): Eukaryota > Viridiplantae > Streptophyta > Magnoliopsida > Malpighiales > Erythroxylaceae > Erythroxylum > Erythroxylum cataractarum. Next base: position 474,786 of record JANJEY010000008.1, read on the forward strand.
AGTAACATAACAGGAATAAAGAGTTCTTGGCTTCCTATCACACAAAACACATTCATTTGCCTTGTTTAATCGATGATTGCATGTGAGCATCGAAATTGAATATTAAACATTTCCCATCTATCCGGAACAAGTAACATTCATGATGGATATAAAATCCACATGTCTTCCTACCAAAATAAATAAAAGAAGTCAAATCATATCCTTCACGATGGATATAAAATCCACATTCTCACCGGAGTTGTTATAGGTGGCTATTTTCACTTCACCGGAGTTGTTATATGTGGAGGTAAAATGCTAAAGGAGTAGCATTTTCACTTCAGCATGTTATCCTACTAACAATTAGAAAATCTTATGAAGTATTATTCAGCTGTATACAGGGTTCTACTGTTTAGATATTTCCTTTACAAATTGGACAAACAATGATCACAGAGAACATTGTAAACATATGCAAGAGAGTTAGGTTGCAAGAGAAAAAAAAACAAATGATTTGGAAGTAGCTCACATCATTTGGCATCAGAATTCAAACATCAATGACCTCCACAAATTCAAACATGAATGACATCATTATTGGTGCAAGTAGCTCACATCATTTGGCATCAGAATTTTTACAGTACACATGCACAAATAAACCCAACTGAAACAAAATAAGTTTTCTTATAACTATCTATCTCTATATCAACATCTTTTTACACGGCATTTTTATCTCAACATATGATTTGTGTTGTTGCAGTTTTATTTGAAACATTCAAGTTCGAAGTGTATCTACGTGGTTTATAGCTTTATCAGCATTGAAGAAAGCCGTTACATTCCTGAGATGTCACTTAACATACCAAAGGAAAAATGGCGAAAAGGATCTCAGGTATTCTATGCATTGATTGCACAATTGAATCTAAAAAGCCTACTAACTGAAGGCTTGTTAGGCTTATGATTATGGAGAAAGGCATCGGTATGAATAACGCTATTAGTAAAAGCCCGGAGGGAGGAGGACTTGCCTGATAGGAGTTTTAGCCGCATAAGTAAAGGACCAACGAGCGCTTCTATCGTATAAAACATTCTTGGTTTTTTGTTTAGAAGAGATATGTACAGATAAGGCTTTCAAATTTTTATTGAATAGAAGTCAATTTATAATCTTTTTCTAGCTAAAATTTAAAAATTATATAACATCTAATATAAATTAACATAAAATAAAATCATATATATCACAATAATATCTCTAAATTGATTCCTAAAATCAAGCATTAAATATCATAATCAAATTTGTCATAGACTTAGCCTTTGATCATTTATTTCATAAGAATCCGCAAACCTAAGGAATTTTTCAACAAACTCCCCCTTCAGAGCTTTAATGTCGAAATAATTCATCCTCCTCGAGTTATCGTTTACAGCTTGCTTGGCTTCTCTCACATTTTGTTGCGTTTTAGATATCTTTTTAACATATTCTAATTGTCCACACTTGTTGTATCTTACATCTGGCCTCTACCAGCACTTATGTTCTGGATGGTTTGTTTTCTTGTAATACGAACATGGTAGAAAACTTTAAACATTGTTGTTATTAATCATCTTTTTGTTGTATGACTTTATTGGAAAAACATCTTCCACGATTCATTTTTGTCTCATGAGTCTCCCTTGTTCTTGTACTTATAATGCACTTAATAATTCTGTCAACTGATTTTTGTCAAATCCTTTGAATTTTTGAGTGATGAAATTGTAGTCTCAAATCTTCTAGGATGGTTACTAGAATTTTTTGAACTATTTTAGAATCATCAAAATTAGAACTAAGAAATCTTACGTTATTGACAATGGCAATGAGTCTGTTGGAGTAATCATTGATCACTTTCGATTCCTTCATTTTTTGTATCTCAAATTTTCTGATCAAGTTGAACATTTGCATTTTTTTATTCTTTCATTCCCTGCATATTTCTCTTTAAGAAATCTCAAATTTTTTTGCTCGTTTTGAGCATTATGATTCTGGAAAAAAAAAATGTTAGAGTGACTCTTGAGAACAAGCAGGCTTTTACTTTAGATTTTCTCTGTTTTTTTTTTCTTTTATAGATTTTGATTTGAACCACCGTTAGATTTGCAGGCAAGTCCATAACATCGTAGTCTTCATCTATAGCTTCCCACAAGTCATTTGTTTCAAAGAAGACCTCCATTCGAACAGCCCAATTTAGATAATTTTTACCATCAAACACTTACAAAGTAATGACAATGAACGATGATTCTGAATCCAATGATGTGTGGTTTTTGATTTGTGGTGTGGAAAAGTGTATAATGAGTTATGAGTTATAGGTTTGTAGGTTTAGAGGTCCTTTAAGATCAAGAGAGCTCTGACACTAATTGTTGTTTTTTTAGGAAGAGATATGTATGGAATAGACTTTCAATTTTTATTGAATAAAAACTTGTTAATTTATAGTCTTTCTCTAATTAAAATTCAAAAATTAGATAACATCTAATAACATAAAATAAAATATAATTTATTTAATAACTATCACAATAATATCTCTAAACTAATTTCTAAAATCAAGCACTAAATATTATAATCAAATTTGCCAGAGACTTATTTTTGATCCTTTATTTTGTAAAAATCTGCAAACCTAAAGAATTTTTCAAAAGTTAACAATGCTACCACCTATCTGTAACGCCCCAAATTAGGGGTTAGCAGATTAAGCAAATTTAGTCCGATTTAGGTTATGTCTCTTTGACATTT
>JANJEY010000008.1:477592-490701 GCA_024703695.1 Erythroxylum cataractarum
GACCCTACTTATTGTTTCTCCTGACCTCATAAACCGCACTTGTAATACTCTATTGGATTCATTTTGTGCTAATATTCTTAGGAATATTAAAACTTTTTCTTCAATGGGCACATGTCCAGTATTTGTCAACCCACCATGGAGCTGAAGCATTTCACATAACAATTTAAATGCATTCGTGTCCATCCGTAAGTCCCACAGGGTATTCCTATCTCCCTCATGCAAAATCCTATATATATTGGCTTTCCTATTTGGTACTGCCAATGCCCTACTTCCTTCAGCATTTTGACTTCTACGCTGTTTTTTGGTGTATACATATAAGCATAACAACACACTAATTCTCATTATATCCAATTGCTGATTCAAAATGTCATAAAAAGCCAAGCAGTTTAACATATCATCATCATCCATTGCCTCCAACTTTGTTTAAAACAAAACTGTCAACAAAGCGAAAAAAATTTCTTGATCATATACTGCATTTGTATATGTGTCTTGAATAGTAACATTTAGAAATTAAAAAGTCGAAGAATGGAAATACAAGTAAATTACAAGTCATTTACTGAGTAGCTGTACATCTCATAATAATTGAACAATGATATGACTTGGCTGTATATACCTTCAATTAATATGTATTTGACTTGTATTTGAATAAACTTCTAAGTTTGCAGTGCATCACTCACATCAGATTCCATTTGCAATCACAATTAATATGTATGCTTAGGTCTTCAAAGTGCAGAATGATTCAGTTCACATTTCACAACAATAAGTGAAAGAGAATACAAGTTACTTTCATCAATTTAAGCACCAAGTTACTGTCACTGTCCTTCCGAATCATATCAATGGTAGAAATGAAAGTTACTTTGTTAATATGCCCATTAGTCATATGATGGTTTGAATGGTTAATCATCCAGCACAATGTTTACTCCCAATCATGAATATATTTCAAGCAAGGAAGCACCTACACATTGGCTTCACCCATTATTATTATATTTACATCAACAGCAAGTGAATGCCTATGCTCATTGACATATTTTAACTCTGTTTATATGTTTTTCATTGTATGTAGTCTATTAAATTTAGTCATTATTGTACGTTGTTTGACAAGTAAGACAAAAGTTTGAAACTATTATCAATTTGTATATGTGTTGTCTTTCTCGACCATTACAAAAGATAAAATCAAATCTGAACTAGAGGAACTTAATTCATCACCCAAACAATTTCTATTAAGAAGACAAAAGCTGAAGAACAAACATAATCTTTTATTTACAAAACAGAAAAGTATAATCAAAGACCCAATAATCAACAAACAACATCAGTGTTGCTTTTAATCAGACATTCCTATCTGTTGAATACTAAACCAAACATATTTGAAAGATAAACTAAACTAATAAAGAAATATGCATGATGGTGTTGATGCTTTTGAATACAATAGGTATTTCATAATAATTAAGGAAATGAATCCGCAGATGAAGATCAATATCATGCTCACTTGATGCTTATAAAATTCCATCAATACAATAGGTAGTTCAAGTATTGACAGAAAAAATTTATGCTTATTGTGTCATATGACATCATTTTATTCTCATAATTAAGGAAAATCTAACTTCTTTGATGCTTTGGTTCAACTACATTTGGTTCTAGGTTTGTATTGATCATTTCTGTATATTTTCTTCTATCATATTATTTCTGTTATTGTTATGGACATTTTCTTTTATTTAAACTCAAATATTTACTAGACTATTGTGACTAGATTATTGTCATACTCTCACTTATTCATTCAAGTGCTAACTTACTTGATTGATTACTTGATTTTTTCCTAGTATGGAAGTACTATATGCCCACTAAGGAACTTACTTGATTGATTACTTGCCAAAAAGTAAACAACTCTATATTTATTTAAACTAGATTTGTATGCATATACGGATATTCTAGATTTGTATGCATATACGGATATTCCATATTTGCAGTTGCTACTTGGATTTTCTTTATCAGCATGTTATCCTACTAATAACAGAATTTGTATAGTACACATTATGGATACTTTTTTGTGAATGAATTGCAACATCTAAGCCACAGATAAAGCTCTATTACACTAGTAACTGAATCACTTCTGTACACTTTCTATCACAGGGTAACAATCCGTATAAAGAGTCTTTTTAAAATGATGGGGACTCCTAGATGCTTGAATATAGCTACAGATTTGTAATATAGATTAAATTACTACATTTGTAAAGAGTTTACAGCTATAAAAGAGTTTACTACAAAAGAGTTTACTACATTTGTAATATAGCTACATAAACCTATAAAAGAGTTTACTACATTTGTAATATAGCTTACATTTGTCTTCCTCTGATCTCCTCAGCTACATAAACCTTTATGAGATCATTTGTAATATAGCTACAGATTTGTAATATAGCTTAAATTACTACATTTGTAAATCGTTTACAGCTATAACACAATTACTACAAAATAGTTTACTACATTTGTAATATAGCTACATAAACCTATAAAATAGTTTACTACATAGTTGTGATGCATTAGGAGGTTCATTTATAATAAAGATGGAATAAAATCCGTAAACCTTCAACAGAGTTTACAAAATTCTAACTAATAGAGTCAATGTTAATCAGCTTGATCACAGATCTGGTTTCATTCACAACTTAAACATATGGTTTATCAACTTAAACATATGTTAAACAAGCTATAACATATTCACTGTCCCTCTCAATGCTTCTCTCCTTCGTTGGTTATCAGTTTACTACCTAAATGAAGAAGTTCCTCACATCTCCTTTTGAATCAACACAGATTAAACAAATGGTATTTCAAATGTAATCAAGCACGAACTGGTACTGGAATTGATTGGGAAGTTTTATCAAAATCAAGAGCATCATTTCGTAATTTGGTATAAATAACTAACAATGAAGAATGACGCAGGGCATTAACATTAGTGGATTCTCAACCAATGAAGCACCAAACCAGAAGAATGAGCAGATCCCATCACCCAAACCAATCAAAAAGAACAAGGAAGAGTTCCAAATTGAAGTCTAACCTAATATTTCCGGATGATGGTAGCAGTCGGGGTTAGCGAAGACCGGATCTCAATCGAGAGATTCCAAATCTGGCTTAACAGACGGAAACGAAACACCCACATATGCGTTAGAAGGTGTCCACAAAAGATTCGGGAAGAGGAGTCAAGCATCTGAAAAAAGAAACAACAACAAAGCTTACCGTGCGTAGACGAAGACTAGCGGAGACGAAGACCAGCGGAGACGAAGACGAGTGGCCCTGCGTTTTAGGTTTAAGGCAAACAGAAATCGGGAAGATGAAGAACGTAAGCGAAGACGAAGACTAGCGGCCCTGCATTTTAGGTTTCAGACAAACACAACAAGGTAGACGCGTCTTTTACAAGCTCTGTCCGTTGGACAACGTTGTCTGTACCACAGATTTGGACCGGACAACAATTTTGTGTCCATGTCCGTTTAGGAAAGGACAAGGACCATCATCAGACAAAAACCAAACTTGATATGGGACAGGACTTTTGCGTCCTTGTCCACTGTCTGCAGGGCTATGGACCGTAACCAAACGTAGGGTTAGACTTAACCGGGCATACGATCCTTACTTCATAATGATGCTTTATCTGTGGCTGTTTTGAGAGCTTAAGTTTTGTTTTTTGTTTTTTGTTTTTTGTTTTTTGTTTACGCCTATCACAAAAAAAAAAGACTTGACCGGACCTAGACATTTTTAATGAAATGGTGACCTAATTAGAATATAATGAAACGAATTATAACATAATGAAACATAAAAGAATGTAATCTTAAAAAATTATTTTTGATAAGCATAAAAGGGCTAATAATGTAATACAAAAATAACGTTTGAAAGACAATTTATAACATAATATATCGAAAATTTATATATTATTTTAAATTTCATTCCAAATTTTCCAAATTTAAAATTTCTTATATTTAATGTTTACGATAGAAATATACATAATATGAAACTTTATCTTTTCATTTCATTTTATTTTATTATATTATAAATATTCCTCTTAGATGATTGAATAATATTACATTTTATTATATTTCTTTTATAAGCCCCAATTAAATATAATCATAGATTACACTAAATTAAATATAATAAAAAAGTTAAAAAATTAAAAAAAATGACAATTCAAAATTTTAAATATTAAACCGATGGAAGTAGTTCCTTTAAAATATTATATTAAAAGACAAAATAGAAATTGGCTACTTTTATTTTTGAGTGCAAATTGTTGGTTGCTTGCTGCAGGTGGACCATCTGCTGGAAAGTGTACAAAATCCTTCTGAATGTTTGGCATGCTAAATTAATCTTACAAGTTCCATTATCTTTAATAGTTTTGATTAATAAATGCTCGTTTAAAATTATGATTATTGTTCAACTATATCAAATTATTTATAATTGAGCCTTTTAAAATTTATTTTCAAATGCTTTGAAAATAAAAAAAAAGCATAAAAAGGACATAAAACGTGCAACATCCTCCATTCCGGGAAAGCAAAAAGACCTGACGGTAGATCTTGAGGGCTCTTTCCAACTTTTTCACGCTGAAGACCTGAAGAAAGGGCGTCTACGTAGACTAGACACTAGACCATAAGCACACATCTTGCTTTTAGAGCACCTTTTGTTATGAGTTTACATTATATAATAAATATTGAATAGAATTAGAGGAATTAAATAAGATTGAAAAAACTAATATTACTTGTAAAAAAAGTAAAGTTTTAATAAAAAATTATTGAATAAAAATTAATAAATTTATAAAATATGTTTAATTGTAAATAAATTTGGGAATTTTAATAATAAAAATATTAAAATAAATTAAACTAAAAATTTTATTAATTTTAAACTTGTATAATTCAACAAATCACCGATTTGTTTTATACGTCCTCGTTGGAAATTATCAAGTTTCGCGAAACATCTGATATCAAATACACGTACTCAGTTTCCGGTGCGACAAGAGATTTGTACAAGTTTACGTGATTGAGGTGGCAGACATAAGAGATTAATTTCTTTTCTTTGTCTTCTTATACTCTTTTCCAACTTGCATATATTTAGATTAGGATTTGTCTACTTGGTTGAAATTTTCTAAATTCTCGACAATTTTCCATTCCACATGTCTAGGTATCGGTCTTTTGGAGCTTTCCATTAACTTTTTTGGTTACATATACACCTCCTTTGGACAACTTTAGTCACTCGTCTCCTAACATCCAAATTTTTAATCTCAATCCCCTCATTTTTGTTAATTATGATTGGTTATTAATACTAGAAATCAATATAATTATGAAACTCCAAAACTCTCAAATTAATTGCGCGGAGAAATAAATTTATTGTACTTTTATAAAAAGTAATTAATAATAAGTAATGTTTATATCAATTATAATCAATGTAAGAAATGTTTCATATATAACCTTGTAATACACTTTAAGGTGTGCTTAGTTCACTTGGGATAATGATAATAAGATGTGACTCTAATTTTTCATTATATTAGAAATATGGGATAATGATAATAAGATGTGACTCTAATTTTTCATTATATTAGAAATATGGCGTATTGCTTTAGGAGGAGATATAAAAATACTGTTCATCCAATTATAATATATTACCATTTATTTATTTCTCCCTTAATTAGTTAGCCTTAAGTACACGAGCAATATGATGTTATTAACTATTTGATTAAATAAATTTGTTTCTTATAAAATTTAACATTAAAATACTTTTAAAGCGAATAAAAGGGTTTTTAATAGATGAAAAATGAAAAATTTGTGATTCCACAAGAAATAAACTTAAAAGAAAAGCAACAAAATCTAGTAAAAGAAGGAAAGCTAATTGCTCGAGACAAATTTCCAATTTTTAAATCAAGAAAAGACGGTGAGTAGGGACATGAATGTAGAAAGAGAGAGGCATATACACGATGAGGTGTTTAAGAGAGGAGAGTTGATGAAATGAGAGGCCTGAAATTGTTAGCCTGAACACTCTTTCTGGTCTTGGAGTGTGCTTGTGTACAAGCCAAGAAAAGGGCTTGCTTGCTTCACCTTATCCTATCCAACCCCCTCACAAAACACTCTCTCTCTCTCTCTCTCTCTCTCTCTCTCTCTCCCTCCATCTTTCCTGTATTCTCCTTAACTCTTGTCCCCAAGTTTGTTTTCTCATAAATCCTGCACCTTGTATGTAATCAGTATACACATACTTCTTCTTCTCAGTTCAATACCATGCCCTATATTGTGTCTCTCGTCCATTAATTCCCATGTAAAATCCAGTTCCTTGTTCTCTCACCCTCCTTTCTCTTTACTCTGTCTTTCCTAACCCAAGAAAAAGAAAAGCGAAGAACAGCTCAAACCATCTTCCTTTTTTTTTTTTTTTTCCCCTTTTCCAGTCTTTAGTGTCGGTTCCAATTCTTAACTTGCATTGCTCCACTGTTCTATTTTGAGCTTCCGTGCTCTTTCCCGTCTCAGTTTCTCGTACCACAAAGATGTTTCCTTTTTCTTTGTCGGGATTGAAGTGGCCTCTCTCTCATTGGTTTTATTAGAATGCTAACAGAAACTTCTGTAGATTCTGGAAACTTTCTCTCCTGTTTTCGTTTCTGCATTTGGAGATAGAAGATTAAAAGTATTGCCGAGTGCAGTTTGTCTATAGCTTACACCAGCAGGCTTTCGATGCTCAATGGCTCCTAAAACTGGAAAGACTAAACCACATAAAGCCAAAGGAGATAAGAAGAAAAAAGAAGAAAGAGGTCTCTACTTGTCACTATCTTCTTCTTCTTCTTGACCTGCATAGTTTATGCACTCTCGTTGAAAAAAGCATTAACCCAATGGAAAAGAGTCAGTATTTTTCTCATTGTGGTCCAAAAACTGAAGAATTCCAATTCAAACTCAGCTTCCTAGTAGTTTGTAGCTAACTGGGTCGTTTGGTTGATGAGTTCTTCTTAATCTTGAAGACTGAAAATGTATGGTTCATAAAACCTCATCTCGATCCATTTCTCTCATCTTCTCTCTCCCTCTTAACAATTGGATGAGGCGGATCTTAATTCTTACATCTAACAATCACGTTTCCCGTATTGTCTGCTCTCGCACAAACATAAATTCATTGTGTTCAAACCTTAAAGTTCTCGTGTTTTGGCTTTGGGCTAATAAAATTTCCTATCCAATATGCAGTTCCGCCTACCGTCGTTGAAATCACCGTCGAGACTCCGAATGACTCTCAAGTGACCCTCAAGGTACGTACCCACGTATGGCCCTTTATATCACATTTTCAGTTAAATTGTTCGAGAGTAATTAATAATATTAATGAACTGGTTAATTATTATTTTTATCTAATTGTATCAATTAGCTTCCTTTTTTTCACTTTACTTCTGTGCACCATTTGTACGAGAAGGGCATCTCAACGGACAGGATCTTAGATGTGAGAAAGCTTTTAGGTGTTCATGTCGAGACTTGCCATTTGACCAACTTCTCTTTATCTCACGAGGTAAACCCAATACTTTATATTATTTACATTTGGGCCCCTATATTTATCTCTTTTTTTTATAATAACAATAATCGTTAATAATTACAAACATTTAATCACAATTTTTTTCTTTAAAGTTTAATCTAACCCAAGTTGGGCCCTACCAAGCACTTCCCAGTTTGTCGCAACCGTCGTGAGACCCCGTCTTTGCCGTTTGATTACGGAGAGTGGAGTGTTGGGTGAGTGGTCCCATGAGTCGAACGGCCCTGATTTTGGTTGACTAATATTGTACGGTCTGATCAGTCAGGGCAGTTATACTATGCACTAAATTATGAGGTGGCAATTGGTGATCCCATGGGGAAGGGTTCAGTTTATCAAATCAAGGGGATGTCTAACGTAGATAAATTTCGGCACCTTATAGGGCGTCGTTTTGAATTAGATGCTGACGTGTAATGCAACGGTCTAACGACCGCAGGTGCGAGGATCTAAGCTCAAAGATTCCGTAGATGTAGTGTCTCTCAAACCTTGCCACCTCACTATCGTTGAAGGTATATCGATTCCCGCCAAATCTGACGGTCAGGATTTAATTTCAATTGTAGTAAAAAGTTCTCTTTTTTCTGGGTTGTTACCAGAGGAGTACACCGACGAGCAAGCCGTGGCACACGTCCGGCGACTTCTCGACATCGTCGCCTGCACCACCTCCTTCGGTCAGTCGAATCCGACAAGCCGCAAGGATTCCGGTTCCAAGGACGGAGGCGCTGCCGTCGAGAGCTCCCTTTGTGCCGAGAACGACGGCGGCAACGATGTTAACCACAAGCCGAAATCGATCGATAAGAAGAGCAAAGCAGCGAAGGATGGAGCTGTGGATTCTTCGGAGAAGATGAATGAGGCAGCGGGTCAGGTTTCGATGTGCCCGCCGCCGCGGCTCGGACAGTTCTACTACTTCTTCTCGTTCTCGCACCTAACGCCGCCGGTTCAATGTCCGTTGCTTTCACGACGATATTGTTTGTCTTGCCTATTTTTCCTTTCCCTTACTTATCAGAAAAATTCCCTTTTCGTTTCCTTTCTGATAACAGACATAAGGAGATCGACGCGTCCCTTTCTTGAAGATAAAACGGAAGACGATTTTTTCCGGATAGATGTGAGAATTTTCTCTTATATTTTTCCTTATTAGTTCATTTTTGTAGATATATGCATGTATATAAGGTGATTTAAATGAAGGAAATGTAAATACAGGTCAGGGTTTGCAGTGGGAAGCCGACGACAATAGTGGCTTCAAGAAAAGGGTTTTACCCCGCTGGAAAACACCTTCTTCTCTGTCACTCTCTGGTTACTCTGCTTCAGCAAACTAGCAGAACTTTTGACTCTGTTAGTTTCCAATTCCTTCTTAGTTTAGTTCTAATCAGTTACAATCTTGCTCAAAGCGAGCACCTTCTGGAATTGGGTTTAGTTGTGTATTCTTCTTCTTGCAGGCATACAAAGCTCTCATGAAGGCATTCACAGAGCACAATAAGGTACGTTTCACCTCCGCCCCTCTCTTTCACTTCATAACATATTTTATATTTGTATCCGAGGGTTAATGCTAAATTATATGGGTTGCTGGTGGTGCAGTTTGGAAACCTTCCTTATGGTTTTCGTGCAAATACCTGGGTCGTTCCTCCGGTTGTTGCTGATAACCCATCTGTTTTCCCACCACTTCCTGTGGAAGACGGGAACTGGGGAGGGAGTGGCGGCGGACAAGGAAGAGATGGCAATCATGATCAAAGGTCATGGTCGAACGAGTTTGCGATTCTGGCGGCAATGCCTAGTAAAACAGCAGAAGAGAGGCAAATTCGTGATAGGAAAGCCTTTCTTCTTCACAGCTTATTTGTTGACGTTTCTGTTCTAAAAGCTGTTGCCACAATCAAGCGTATCATTGAAGGTAGTCAGTATTCTTTGAATGATACTGCACAATCGGTTTCACATGAGGAAAGAATAGGGGATTTGATTGTTAAGGTGACTAGAGATGTTGCTGATGCAAGTAACAAAATGGATTGTAAAAATGACGGGAGCCAAGTTCTTGGATTGTCGCAGGAAGAACTTGGTCAGAGAAATTTACTTAAAGGCATAACTGCGGATGAAAGTGCTACAGTTCATGTGAGTAAAGCCATTGTTTTCTATGATCATTATCTTTGACTGGAACAGGTGGCTTTAGTTGCTTCTTTTTTTCTTTTTGTAGGACACTCCTACTTTAGGCGTTGTGGTTATTAGACACTGTGGCTATACAGCAATTGTTAAAGTTTTTGGTGAGGTTAACTGGGATGGGAAGCCTATTCCCCAGGACATTGACATCGATGACCAGTCTGAAGGAGGTGCCAATGCGTTGAATGTAAATAGGTCAGTCCATCTGTGAGGGTTGTGTACATTTGCTTATAGTTTATATGCATTACATCACAAGTGAAGAATTGTTGCGTGTGTTCGAATTTACATTTCAGCTTGAGAATGCTACTGCGCAAATCATCTAGTCCAGTCCATCGGATAGAGAATGAAGATTCTGAAAATGCTAGATTGTTGGTGAGGCAGGTATTAGAAACCAGTTTGCTTAAGTTGCAAGAAGAAACAAGGAAGCACATTAAGGCTATTAGATGGGAGCTAGGAGCATGTTGGGTTCAACATCTACAAAATCAGGCTTCAGGGAAAACTGAGTTGAAGAAGGCTGACGAAGCAAAGCCTGAACCTGCGGTAAAGGGTCTTGGCAAGCAGGGAGCATTGCTGAAGGAGATTAAGAAGAAAGTAGATATCAGAAACGAAACTGAAGAGAGAAAAGATGCTTCTCCGGCTGACAATCTTGACGCAAACAAGAAAATAGACATCTCTAATCAGAAAGAGTTGGAGAAGCAAGAAGAGGAAATGGCAATAATGTGGAGAACTCTCCTTCCTGAAGCAGCGTATTTGCGCCTTAAAGAATCAGAAACGGGCCTTCATCTCAAGGTTGGTAGTTTCCTGCTAAGCAGAACGCATATCTGCCAATTCTCTGAACTTACCTATCCCTGACGAATTCATGGGTTGCACCTGTCTATTTGTGCGCATATTTCTGTCTTCGTCTCCGGTGTATTTTAGTGATCCATATTTCGCTTGATTGGCATTTCATCTTGCAGTCACCTGATGAATTAATTGAAATGGCACATAAGTATTATGCTGACGTTGCTCTTCCAAAACTGGTAAGCTAATTAAAACTACAGAATGTTTGTCTTGAACTCCATCCATTGAACTTGATATATCTGTTTGCTGTGATATAAACTTACAGGTAGCAGATTTTGGCTCTCTTGAACTTTCACCTGTTGATGGAAGAACATTGACAGATTTTATGCATACCAGGGGTTTGCAGATGTGTTCCTTGGGTCGTGTGGTAAATTCTTATAAGCTTTTTCCTACTTTCTATGCTTCAGAATTAGTGTCGATATCTTATTTGAGACACTTTCCCTAAAACCATTCCTGAACCCCTTTATTTGATGATCACTGGCATTCTAACATGGTTTCTATGATATTACTATTAGATAATAAACTTGAATTATAATTGTTAGATTCCTAGTTAGAGTTATTAGTTAGAGCATTGTTAAACTTGAAATCTGATTGTTAGGTCCTAGTTAGAGTTATTGTTTAAGTTAAACAGTAGTAGTTTAGTTTATCAAGAATTAATTTTGTAAGCCTATATTTATATGGGTATATTTTATGTTTTATGTGACAGTAATTTACCTTATATTCAGAAGATTGTTTAGCCTCTATTCCTTTGTTTCTTTTGCCTCTTCCGTATTTTTTGCTGTCCAACAAAGTGGTATTAGAGGTAGAAATCAGTTTAGCCACTGCCAGAAGATATACAAAAGCGTCACAAACTATATTTTGAAAGTGTTCCATAGTAAAAACTAAGATAAATGGAATGTTAATTACCGTTTCAATTTTTGAAACTTAAAAAGGAGAATTATGACAACTGTGTTGAGATATGGAGTCTGATAAAATATACTGGGCTTTACACAAGGCCCACGTTATGTTTATTGTATTCTCCTGGGCGTATAAATATGTTGTATTCTCTTAGTGTATCAAGTTATTGAAAACAATTCACAGTGAATAAAAAATCCTAGCCGCCTGTGGACGTAGCCATATTTTGGTGAACCACGTAAATTTGTATAGTTGTTTTATTTTCCGCACTGTTCTTTGATTATTGTGATTGATCGGCCATAACAACTGGTATCAGAGCTTGGTTCGTATCACAACAATCTGAAAAGATGGAAAGCGCGAAGTTTCAAATTGAGAAATTTGATGGAAACGATTTTGGTTTCTGGAAGATGCAGATGGAAGATTATCTGTATCAGAGAAACCTCCATGAACCCTTGTTAGGGATGAAGCCAGAAACCATGAGACAGGAGGTTTGGGATCTGAAAGATCGGCAGGCGCTAGGGTTGATTCGTTTGTCGTTAGCGAGAAACGTTGCCTTCAACATCGTTAAGGAGACAACGATTGCTGGAGTATTGAAGGCGTTGTCTAACATATACAAAAAACCGTCAGCTATCAATAAGGTATATCTGATGTGTCATTTGTTCAATCTAGAGATGTCTGAAAGCGGTTGTGTTGCAGATCATATTAATAAATTTAATATGATTATCAGTCAATTAAGCTATTGATATTAATTTTGATGATGAGATTAGAGCCCTGATTTTGATGTCTTCTCTACCTGAGTCGTGGGATATTGTTGTTTCCATAATTAGTTGTTCGTGTGGGTCTGAGAAGTTAAAGTTTGATGAAGTCCGAGATGTTGTCTTGGACAAGAGCATTTGTAAAAGGGAAATCAGAGATTCGTCTGGTAACACACTCAGTGTCAAAGGAAGGGGTAGGAGAAAGTCGAAGGGAGGCCATAGTAAACATGGTCGATCGAAATCAAAAGGGCAGGAAAAATCTAAAGGCAAAAACAAGGTTTTTTGTTAGGACTGTGGTGAAAAAGGACATTTTAAGAAGGATGCCCTACACCTAAAAAGAAGAAGGTCAGAGGAACAATAAGTCTCATGAAGATGATGATTCTGTATGTTCAGCGGAAGACATTGGTGATGCCTTAATTCTTAGTATGGACAGCTCGGTTGACTCCTGAATACTTGATTCCGATTTATCATTTCACTCTTCTCCGAGCAGAGAGATATTCCATAATTTCAAGTCTGGAAATTTTGAGAAGGTGTATCTTACTGATAACAAAGCCTTGGAGATTGCTGGAAAAGGGGATGTGTGCATACAAACCTCAAGTGGAGGTAGATGGAAGCTGCAGGATGTCAGATATATTCCTGATTTGAAGAAGAATATGATTTCTATTGGTCAGTTGGATAGCACGGGTTACAAGGCAGTGTTCGGGGAGAGTTCTTGGAAAATTATGAAGGGAGCTATTGTGATAGCATATGACACAAAATCTGGAACTTTATATAGTACCATAGGGTGTTCGAACATGGTTGCTGCAGTCAATAGTACATCTAGCTCGAGTCTGTCGCATAACAGACTAGGATATATGAGTCAGAAGGGGATGAAGATGTTAGTTTCAAAGGGGTATCTGCAAGGTTTGAAATTTGTTGATTTGACTTTTTGTGAGAGTTGTGTTTTGGGAAAGCAGAAATGGGCTAGTT
>JANJEY010000008.1:498327-528247 GCA_024703695.1 Erythroxylum cataractarum
AAACATATAACCACCTTGGTAGTTATATGAAAGACAATGACTTAAAAAACCCTTCATGGGTGTATTATAAGTCATTAGTATGTATGGTAAGCAGTCTAGGAGGAGCTTTCCGAAGGAGACTCTATCTCGAGCTAAACAACCACTCGAATTAGTTACGTTGATATATGTGGTCCTATCGCACCAAGTTCATATGAAAAGAACATATACTTTTATTGTTTATTAATAATTATCAACTACGTGAGTATCTTGGTATTCAATATTCTTTGACGGTTCCTAGATCACCTCAGCAAAATGGAGTTATAGAGTGTAAAAATAGAACTATTCTTGACATGGTTCATAGTATGCTGAAGAGTAAGAAGATGCCAAATGAAGAAAAATTCAAAAGGAGAAGTAGATAAGTACAAAGCTCGACTTGTTGCAAAATGATTCACTCAAAAAGCTAAAATTGATTATGATGAAGTCTTTAATCCAGTTTTTCATGATAAAGTAAACATATATACACCAAGTAGCATTTTATAAGAAAATGCATTGGGAACAAAGAGATTCAATTGAAGCATGTGACATCTAAAGATCAAGTTGTCGATATGTTTACCAAAGCTTTAAAATGTGAAGATTTTTGCAGATTGAGAGCTATTATTGGAGTTATTAAAGGTTGAATTACAAGTTTAAGAGAGGATGTTAGATAATAAACTTGAATTATGATTGTTAGAATCTTAGTTAGAGTCATTCTTAAAGTTGAATTATGATTATTAGAGTCTTAGTTAGAGTTATTGTTTAAGCTAAATAGTAATAGTTTAGTTTATCTAGAATTGGTTTTGTAAGTCTATGCGCATATTTCATGTTTTATGTGACAGCAGTTTACCTTATAATACATAAGATTATTTAGCCTCTATTCTTTTGTTTCTTTTGCCTCTTCAATAATTTTTGCGGTCCAAAAGTTACAAACATCTTTCTTCTTTTCTGCCTAATTTATTCCTTTTGTCTTTCTAGGTTGAATTGGCTGACAAGCTTCCTCATGTGCAATCTCTTTGCATACATGAGATGATAGCTCGAGCCTACAAACACATACTGCAGGCTGTAGTTGCAGCCACAGATAATGCTGCTGACTTGGCTGTGTCAATAGCGTCATGTCTAAATATCCTGTTGGGGACTCCTTCAGCTCAAAATGGGGATGCAGAGGCTATGAATGATGAGAAGCTAAAATGGAAATGGGTCGAGACATTTCTTCTCAAAAGGTTTGGATGGCAGTGGAAGCATGAAAGCCATGAAGATATAAGAAAGTTTGCCATTCTTCGTGGGCTGTCCCACAAGGTTTGACTTCATCACGCTTTTGTAAGCCCTAAACGTATTTCCACATTAAGATTATAACATGTAATTTTTCAGGTTGGACTAGAGCTTCTTCCTCGGGACTATGAGATGGAAGGTGCTTCTCCGTTTCGGAAGTCTGATATCATTAGTATGGTCCCCGTCTACAAGGTAAGATCGCGATTACTCACGTAAACATTGAGGACTAGTAATAGGAATTTATATTGCTCTGCTTATGGAAAAACTTGAGAAATTCTGCAGCATGTTGCGTGTTCATCCGCGGATGGACGTACATTGTTAGAGTCATCCAAAACTTCCCTGGATAAAGGCAAACTGGAGGATTCTGTCAACTATGGCACGAAAGTATGAGCCCGTTTTTTCTTGTCTGATTCGTCGTCTTCTTTCCTGTAGTTATTTTCTCTTCTATAAGCGAATAATTATTTGAAAATGTCTCAATCTATTTTGAAGGCACTCTCAAAACTGGTATCAGTCTGTGGTCCTTATCATAGAATGACTGCAGGTGCATACAGTCTTCTGGCTGTAGTTCTCTATCACACCGGAGATTTCAATCAGGTATATCCTTTATGTTTATCGATGCTTCCAGATGACTGGAGAAGCTCAATACCAAGTACTCACCAAGAATTGTTCCTTAGTGTATGATCTTTTTGTTCTTCACTTCATTCAGGCAACAATTTATCAGCAAAAAGCTCTGGATATTAATGAGAGAGAGCTTGGCCTTGATCATCCTGACACAATGAAAAGCTATGGAGATCTTGCCGTGTTTTACTACCGTCTTCAGCATACAGAATTAGCCCTGAAGTATGTTTCGTTAATTAATCTTCCCCGATAACTCATCTTCCCCGAAATACTACCTATAGGGGTCTCGTGATTATTCCTTGTTCTGTTCTAGGTATGTCAATCGTGCCTTATATCTGTTACACTTAACGTGCGGGCCATCGCATCCAAATACGGCTGCCACCTACATCAACGTAGCAATGATGGAAGAAGGATTAGGAAACGTCCATGTTGCTCTTAGGTACCTCCATGAGGCTCTGAAATGTAATCAGAGACTACTTGGAGCTGACCATATACAGGCAAGTCCTCCTCCTCTCTCATCTACGTACACGCACACCTACCACTTATGGTGTAGCATGCATCAACGTGTAGCAGCTTCTATCCTTTCATAATTTTGACACTTTTGTAGCTTATATAGACTGCCGCCAGCTACCATGCCATAGCTATCGCTCTCTCCTTGATGGAAGCTTACTCACTGAGTGTCCAGCATGAACAAACTACTCTTCAAATACTGCAGGCCAAACTTGGTTCTGAGGACCTGCGCACACAGGTAATGTAACTCTTTAACATTCAGCCCCCACATTCCGCTTAAGTGATGAGATTTCCTACTCCATATCTTTGTACTTCCACCTTTCCAGGATGCTGCTGCTTGGCTCGAGTATTTTGAGTCCAAGGCTTTGGAGCAGCAAGAAGCTGCACGCAATGGTACCCCAAAGCCAGATGCTTCGATCTCCAGCAAAGGTCATTTAAGGTAGCATCTGGCTGATGCTTAATATATAGTTCATATTCATCTGAAATAGTAGAGTTGGGGTTTTTATGCTTCCACTTCCAAGCTTATGTTAGTCAAAGTAGACAAGTGTGCTCCGATTTTGATAGTTGCAGGTTCCAACTGTCGGCTTATCTGTTAGTTGACTCCAAATTGAGAAATATGAGCAAACAATTTGACGTACTCTTAATGAACGAACTAATCACATTGGTCAATTGAGTTTGAGAACTGTGTGGATTATTGGATGTTGGCAATTAAATGTAGCATTTCTCCTCCCGTTACAGTGTATCGGATCTTTTGGATTACATAACCCCTGATGCAGAGATGAAAGCAAGAGAGTCCCAAAAGAAAGCTCGAGCAAAGGTCAGACTTCGACCTGGACTCTTCTGTTATATTCTTGATGTTGACTTGATCAATTCTTTGTTACAGTAAGCAAACAAGTTTCCTTCCGTTATACAGGTTAAAGGTAGGACAGGCCAAAACTGGGAAACAGCTGTTGAAGAGTATCAGAAAGATGAAACCTTGTCGTCAATTTATCATGCTGTAGAAATTTCAAGTGATAAGGAAAATAATTCTGGAGCTCAATTGTCAGAATCTAGAAAGGAAGAAACAGATTCAAGCCTCCCACATCAGGCTACCTTTAATCAGAGTGAAGAAGTGGCACAAGAGGATAACTCAGATGAAGGGTGGCAAGAAGCTGGTCTGAAGGGTCGCTTACCTGCAGTTCGTAAATCATCTGCTTCACGAAGGCCAAGCCTAGCAAAGCTAAATCCTAATTTTACAAATGCATCCCAGTCATCAAGATTCCGAGGAAAGACCTCTAACTTTACCTCTCCAAGGACATCCCCGAATGATTTGTCTGCTTCAGCTGGACTCAATAAACCTGTTCCCAAAAAGTTTGTTAAGAGTGCTAGCTTCAGTCCAAAAGTAAGCAATTCTAGTCCCCCAGCTGGTGGAGCAGAAAAATCAAGTAACCCTAAGTCAGCTCCAACTACTCCTTCATCAGATCAACTTGCCAAATCACCTTCAGCGATTAGTTCAATCAGTGTGCAGACAGCTGGAAAACTTTTCTCCTACAAAGAAGTTGCTTTGGCACCTCCAGGGACAATTGTGAAGGCTGTAGCGGAACAGTTTCCAAAAGGACATGTACCCACAGAATCAAGTTCTCAGGTGACATTTGAGCCAGTTGCATCAGAGCTCAATCACGAGATACCGCAAAAAGGAGCTGAAGAAAATATTCTCAAACCTGAAGGTAAAAGACAGCTGCAGGTTTCTGGCAAAAGTCTTGCACAAGAAGAGCAGGAGAAAGAAGGAGAAGTTGTAGTGATTAGAGAACCTATGGAAGAAGTAAAAAATGCCACTGTCGATCATAAAGAAGTAGAAGCTGAAACAAGTAAATTTGAAACTGCTGGTCATGAAGTTACAAAATGTGACACTGCAAATGCTGCAGATTCAGAACATGAGAACATCGATGCGTCCATGGACGCAGATAATGTGGATTCTGGAGAGGGCAGTTGCACAGCACTTTCTCCTGATCTTGAACCAATTTCTGGTTCCACTGAAAATGCAAATCCTATACTGGAGAAAGATGCTTCAATTCCTGAGAAAGTAGTAGAAGAAAATCCTCAGGATCTATCCAATAGCAACTCAATTGTTAACCCATCGGTAGCTGAAGGAGAAAAGCAAGATGAAGCAGAAACTGGAACAGAGACAACCAAGAAACTTTCAGCAGCTGCACCACCATTTAATCCATCCACAATCCCAGTTTTTGGCTCAGTTGCAGTGCCAGCAGTCATAGATCATGGAGGAATTCTTCCTCCACCAGTGAACATTCCTCCTATGCTTACTGTCACTCCTGTCCGCAGATCACCTCATCAATTAGCAACAGCTAGGGTTCCCTACGGCCCAAGGCTCTCTGGTAGCTACAGTAGATCTGGAAATCGGGCTCCAAGAAACAAAGCGAGCTTCAATAACTGTGAACATGCTGGAGATGGGAGTCACTTCAGCCCTCCTAGAATAATGAATCCACATGCAGTTGAATTTGTACCTGGTCAGCCTTGGGTTTCAAATGGCTATCCCGTGTCACCAAATGGTTACTTGGCTACCACAAACGGCATTCCTGTGTCTCCAAACGGATTCCCCTTGTCTCCAACCGGTATCCCAGTGTCACCTAATGGACATCCAGTATCACTTAGCGGAATCCAAGTGACACAAACCGGGTTTCCTTCAGGTCCAGTTAGTTCAGTATACTCGGTAATGGCTGCTGATATTGGTGACCAGATCATAGGAGAAGCTGCTACCGAGAGCAGTGTTGGAAGTTGCCCAGCAGAAGGAGAAGAACATACAGAAGAGTCAAAGATTCTTGAAGAGAAAGATGAATACGCACGTCCTGAAATTGAAGAGAAGCCTAATATGGCAAAAGAAAACTGCGCCAGCATTTCAAGCGAGGGGAAACCAAGCAAATGTTGGGCAGATTATAGTGATAATGAAGCTGAGGTTGTCGAGGTTACAAGTTAAAGAATTAACGTAGTTTTTGCGGACCGTGCTGGTGGCAGTGAGGAATGTTAAGCTTTTGATCTTGGAAATGAGAATATTTTTCCCGAGAAACTTTGGTTTTGCTGCAACAAGGAGGACTTGATGGGGTCGTTGCATGCCTCCTAAGAAAATATACCATGACCATAAAATAGCTGCTGAGTAAGTTCTTTATTAGCTTAAAGTCGCAGGCCGCTGTCTTTTTTGCCCTTCCTTTTTCTGCTACTATATATATATATATATATGTTATTGTTATCAAACTAAGACGAAATACCCATTAAGAGTTAATGTCTTTCCTGCTTACATTTCGAGGAACAATGACCAAATTGATGGTCTGCGGAGATAAAAAAATCAATTAGTCATTATGATTCATTATGAGTTGATAGATTTTAATTAGTCATTCTAATTTCTAGTGCTACTCAACACGCTCTCTCTATCTAGCGTCCACTTTCTCTCTCGATAGTCGATAGTCGATACTGCTCTACCCTATTTTTTGCTTATCTATGCTCATGTTCTAATATTAATATTACTCCCTCCATTTCATAATAACAGTCGTTTTAAAAAAATACACGCTTATTAAAAAAGTTAATAAAATTATAGATATACCCTTATTAATATTTCCATAAAATTATCTCGGTAATCAGCATCTTAAATGAAATTGTGAGAGAAATTATCTTGAAATTGTGATTTGTATAATTAAGATAAGAGAAAAATGAAAGGTTAATTTTGGAAGAAAAGTTATAAACATGCATACAAAGTGAAGAATGACACTTATTTTGAATAATTAAAATGTATCTAAAACGACTCTTATTATGAAACGGAGGGAGTACTAAATTTGATCAATAATGAGAATTTTGCCATCTTGTACTCCTTGGAAATGGACACGAGAGGCTTATTTTCCATGGAAAACAACGGCTCCTGATGATGCTTTTAACTACTTATTCTTAATATATGTCGACAATTTTTAGTTGATAATTAACATGTTTCTGAATGCAAGTATAAATCTTTATATATTTTTTTACAGTCATAATTCCATTTTACTGTTTGCTTGGATGGAAAGCATTGAGGATGACTTAACATCTCATATATACCTGTCAAACATTATCGTATATGCACATGAAATGGAACAAAATTTTGTTTTTTTAAAGAGAAAGATTGTGTCTCAAGTGAAAAATTATAGGGCAGGCCTTAAATCCTTGTTCTTTGTCAATACAACAACAATGGGTCTTAATCATTATGTGACGATAACAAGTTTAATCACATGAAACATTAGTTAAGTTGGCATATGGATATATTAACATACGTCATACATATAACACAAAACTCGTCCAAACCTTGGTTTAACATTACATATTGATGTCCATACTATCTTTAATATCTGGATGGTTAATTAATCAAGGAGAAAACAAATCAACCCAGTACCCATGACTCTTGAATCCCATGGTATAAAGGCCAGAAAGGAACATGCAGATCACATTGGATGTGCAGAACCTACAAAACGATATCATATTGGATGTAAAACAGAGTTAAAATAGAATTATTATAGCAGAGAATTTTGTCTTTTTTTTTAAATCCTAATAAATTTGATTGTAATTAAAAAGGATTACAAAATTCTTTAATTATATTGTTTCCAATTGTGAGTTATAAAATAGAAACTAGTCATCCACGTTCCTAATATGGTTAAAATAATAAAACAATTGTATTCAAGAATTTTTATTAGTTAAAAATGATTGCCTTGTACCCTAAAATGGAAGAGATAATCGTTAAGCCCGCGAGGGTAGTTATTAATAGAATGAAATGAATTGAATTATAATATTATTCAATCATTTGAGAAAAGGGTTTCTAATAAAAACTCTTCCCTTTTATCATATTTCATTCTAAACACTCATTTGGACGGTTTAAGATATAATATAAAATAATAAATATGTACTGTCTAATATATCTCAATAAGTTTTTATAGTATCAATTATGCCCTCAACCCTAATAACAAGCAACAATTCAAATACATCTTATTCTATCAAAAGTAGAATAGTCATTTATTATTATTATACATACATTACATTAAATTCAATTCCATTTATCTTTTAAATAATATTTCACTATATTATATTATGAATTATTTCATCATTCATAAACAATACATTTATAATATTATATTCATTTACATTTCATTCCATTAAAGACTTTACGTCTAAACATAACTTAAAGTTAAAATTTAGAAACAAATTTGGATATTTTTTAAAATTGAGCAAAATTTTAATTAAATTAGAACAGGGTGTTATCATAGAATTTTTAATTAACTTTAAAATCGTGCTATCTTTTCCTATTTACCCACATAGGTAATTAAACAAGTAAACCTCTTCTAATAAATTCCATAATATGTCCTTTTATATTGTTTAATCCATAAAATTATCAAGTACATATGCTGATCTGCACACCTCTCCATGTTCCCACAATGAAAAGTTATGTAGAATCAACTTTTGACCATACAGGATTGTGAGTAATAGAACATTAATTAGTCCGATTAGAAAATTTAGTACATTAATTAGCATAACAAGCAGAGTGCTTCCATTAATGACAATGCTATATTCAATGCGAAGAATTTATACTAATCAACCGATCATTTCCATGTATGACCATGTTATAAACAGTTCTTTTGAATACTAATTAATCCTGGTAAACCAGTTGTTTGCATACAGAAGTCACTAATAACCAAAACTAAACATCAACCAATGCGGCTAATTTTGACCGGGTAAACCTAATATGGTATTAGTAAAATTATGAATTAAGACCTATAAAGATGATTTAATCAGTAATATTAACTTCCGAAGATGTTACTTGATTTTAATTCATTAAATATTTTTATTTAAATTATATAATCACATTTAAAAGGTATCTCACTATAGAAAATGAAATTTAATTTAATCAAATTTAGGAAAAATTTAAAAATTTAAAAATTTCACGTCTTAGTTATTAAAATTTAATTAATATTTAAAGGTCTGAATGTTTATTAAACAATTATAAAAATGGTGTGCTGTAATGGTGTTACAGTTACAGAAGTCCTTTCAATTAAGGCAAAGTAGAGCCCAAGCCCTTTGATTCAGATAGTGATGTTTATGGATTTATTACATCAATGCAGCTGTGGGAAGAACCCATCAGTACCGGTTGAAACAGACTGAACCGTGTTCGACTAACGTAGGACTCAATTCAACAATGTTGAAGCTTGATCTCAAGATTTGTCTGAATTCGTATCATCTTCTTCTCATTTTCTGCTTCTTTATTATTTATTTTTTTTCTCATATTAAAACAACTGTACTTGTTTGTATTGTTATTACTATATTTATATATTAATATAGTCGATGACAAAGTGAATACAGCATATAATTAATGAATTAAAAAACAATGGGTTGGGTTGACAAAATGTAATTAGCAATGTATAATAATAAGAGATTAGAGAGTGCTAAGTTAGCAGGATTTTTCACAGCACCATATGAACACAAAAAGACAAGCGAGTATGGAGCAAATGAGCCGCTTGTAGACGGCCAGAAACAGCTTTCTCAGCTTAGCCGGCCAACTTATTCTCCTTCTTGAATTCCTTTATAAGCCTCACTTGGAGGACTCAGTCATGTATCTCGGGTTTTAGTCTTCTTCTACAACTGTAATCCGACTTTTGGTTGCTCAGTTTCATGGGGAAAGTAACAGAACAAAAGCAGAAAGTCACAGCAAATTATACCACTGATAAACCTACTAGTAGTTTTTCCGCTAACAGTAATGGAGTGACCAAGGTTAAACGAACAAGACGAACTGTACCTCGAGACTCCCCTCCTCAACGAAGCTCCATCTATCGTGGGGTTACAAGGTGATGAAGTTTGATATGATTGTTTTCTTTCAATTCCCATTTTCGGTTTTCAGTTTTAGACTGACCTGTTTGTGGAATGATTGTTTCAGGCATCGGTGGACGGGTCGATATGAAGCTCACTTGTGGGATAAGAATTGCTGGAATGAATCACAAAACAAGAAAGGAAGACAAGGTTGGTCTTCTTCATCAGCTTGTTCATGATCTGTATCTCTCTTCTCATCAATATACAGTTCGTGATGGATTATATTAAGGCAATTGGACTGACATTTTTCTTTTACGGTCTCTGGTTGGCGGCAACTGATGAATTTCGTGGAAATGCAGTGTACCTCGGTACGTACAGTCACCAAACGCCAATGTAACTTTTATCAGTAATAGTTGAAGCTTGTATATAGAATCTGATCGAACCATGTAACTTTTCAGGTGCATATGATGATGAAGAAGCAGCAGCTCATGCTTATGACTTAGCAGCACTCAAATACTGGGGCCAAGACACCATTCTTAATTTTCCGGTAAATCGGAATACAAGTATATATTTAAGAAAACACAAACTTTGCTAAAACTGAAGTGCTTTGTTCATATTGGAATTAAATGGCAGTTGTCCACATATCAGAACGAGCTGAAGGAAATGGAAGGTCAATCTAGAGAAGAATACATCGGATCCCTGAGAAGGTACGTACTTTGAGCATGTTTAAGAAGAGATTGGAACTGGTCTATCACAATTAAGTCTGACAACACTCTTGGCTTTGCATTTTTTTATAGGAAGAGCAGTGGATTTTCTCGTGGAGCATCAAAGTATAGAGGTGTGGCAAGGTAATCATTAAGAATCATCATCATTCAATTTCGTGACTCATTGTAAGAATAATTCTTGAAATTAAAGAATTAAATACTAGTTTTTTCATATAATATAGTTATGTTTTCAGGATCTTATCATTTATAAAGTCTTATGTTATGTTATGTGCAGACACCATCATAATGGAAGGTGGGAAGCTCGGATCGGTAGAGTATTTGGCAACAAGTACCTTTACCTCGGAACATACGGTAATTCTTGTTCGATGTTTCCGGTAATTATATGTTTTTGTTAACTGAAAAAAATTTTAAAAAAAAAACCGAGGATCTTTTAATATTCAAGAAATGAGCTTTATCCACCTTAATCGTATGATTAAGCTAAAACTTCAAGACTTTCTGAACTTCTCTCAATATTAAATTTCTATTGGACTAAGTAAAGATATACATTTCTCCTTGTTCAGTTTCAATAGCAAATGACAACTGAGCTTACACTTTTGGAAAATCCAGTTGTTTGCTTGCTCAAACACATGGAGTTATTTAGTTATGGAAGGAGTTGGTCAACCCCGAACTAAAAGGTGTTCTAAGTACATATAAGTAGTTCACAATTTGAATCGAATTCTTCCCTTTAATTTTATGTTACTAATTTACCATATAGTTTATATTAAAGATATAGTTTATAAATTAGAATAAAAGACAAATATTTAGTGTAATTTTAAAAACTTTAGATATTTGAAATTTTAAAAAAATTATCCTAATTTTCAATTTTCTATAAAAATATTTTTTTAAATTTTGATTAAATAATAATAATAATAAAACATGTACTGAATGAATGTCAGATGTTAACTAATTACATGTCAATAGTAAGATATATAATTTAACTCAACTTTTAAATTCAATATGAATTAATTAAATAATAATTTAAATTAGATTTTTAAGAGCTGAGTTGAACATTTAATTGTTGTAGGCAAATTTTAAGAGAAAATGTTTTTTGAAAATTTAAAAATTAGGAGATTTTTCTTTAAGAAATTTAAAAATTAGAAAGTTTTTTAAATTATAGGTAAAGATGTACATATTTTATCCTATAAACTATTATATAATAAATTCAAAATTTATTATTTCTCAAAAATTGATTAGGACTCTCTAGTCTCTGCACAATCAATTAGTTGGGATGGTCCACCAACCCATGGATGATACGAAATTGCTTATTACCATAAATTTATGAGATAAAAAAAATGTTAAAGATGATTCCCATATGTATCTGATCAGTGATATGCTTATGTCATAGATCGTTTGTCTACTTGACCTCGAGTTCTTATTTAATGGTGTATCTGTTGCAGCTACACAAGAAGAAGCTGCCACCGCATACGATATGGCTGCTATAGAGTATCGTGGACTAAACGCCGTCACCAATTTCGACCTCAGCCGCTACATCAAGTGGCTGAAACCTAACCAAAATGGAAATAATAACGGTGGTAACAGTAACGTCGATAACGACACTAGTCTAAACCCTAATTTGACCACTAGTTCAAGTACTCCTACACCTAATCAACAACTTGGACTGAGCTTCCTTCACAATCAACAACCCTACCAACCTTCTGAAGTAACTAACGGCGAGATTAACTCCGCCCAAACACCGCGGACGGCGAGCGCCACCTCAGCTTTGGGCCTACTCCTTCAGTCGTCCAAGTTCAAGGAAATGATGGAGATGACAGCTGCGGCGGACTGCCACACAACGCTGGCGGAGTTGGAGCAACCCCCAGATTGCCACTTCCCGGAAGACATAGCCAACTACCTGGAATGCCAAGGTTCAAGCAACTACGGAGAAGGAGGAGAGCATTCGATATTCGGCGACGTAAACTCCTTCCTGCCACCAATGTTTCAATGCGACTTCGACTCTTGAAAAGAGAAAGAAACTAGAGGAGTTTACTTGCTCCTGTGCATGACCAAGGACCTTAATTTGTCAGATTATTACAAGGTACGTAGGTTCTTTATTAATATAACAGAACACATAAACAATGGCCTCCCAGTCCCAGCAGCGGCTCATCCTCCACACGCGGGGGAGAATCATATGATCAGATCATCAGCTTTTTTAGTTTCTTAATCAACTAAAAAAACGAACAGAAGAAAGATCAAAGAAGGAGACCTGCAACTTTGGTCACTGATATTTTTTATTTAGATCGCCATTTTGTAGATGAAAGAAAAAAACAAAATAACACCAGAATTGTTATTTTTTTTCAATCTTTTGTCAGAATAAGATGTAATTTTCAATTTTCTTCGTAGTAATAAATGGACACTTTGTCAAAAAAAAAAAAGAAAGAAGCCTTTTGACTTATGTGGTTGCCAAATTCTGTATCGATAAGGGCATTCATAGGCATATAAATTCCATATTTTGGATGCTTAATTTAAACTTCATAATTATTAATAATTACCTAAAAATAAATAATTTCAAACAATCATATATATATATATATATATATATATATATATAATGCGTAAAAAAAGGAAAATTAAGTAACGAATTAACCAACTTTTGATTTTGAGGCTTTTGTTTTGCAACTTACAACGGTTATAAAATATCTAGACACCACTCCAGTCAGCAGCTTTGTATTGTTCATTAAGCATTAGACTATGCACTTCCGTAAGCATACCCAAATTTAATAACCATTTTTGTCAATACAAACTCAAAAAATTTTCATTTCCCGCCCAAAACCCACCTTCTCAAAAGCTCCCTCTCCCTCTCCCTCTCCCCTTCTCCACCCTATCTTGGAGGTTTCAGAATGCCTGACCTTGCCAAAATCTCGCTCTCTTCTTCCTCGTCCCCAGACTCTTCGCTTTTTCCCGTGAAAATCATCTGCGATTGGGAGCGAACGCCTGTCACCGGCGGCGGCGGCGACGGCGGCGGAAACTCAAATACGGTTCCCAAACGGAATCGAGTCAAGAAAGGAGGGTGTAATGCCGAGGGTTCAGACAGTCTTGACGGGAGCTTGCTAGAGGCCAAGGTCGAGCTTTGTGTCTCGCCGTCGAAGAGCTTTCTTCCCTTTCTCGTTCGCGCTAAAAAAATGGTGATTTTCAGGTTTCCGTTGTGGGTTTGTTGAGTAGAAATGTGTAGTTTGGTAATTTTTGAATTGGTACTTTTCTTTGCGTCCTGTTGTGTTTGATTATAGTTGAAGTTCTTTTCAGTTCCTAGTAAGGAAGCTTGTGATTCATGGTGCACTTTTGCTACTTTACTTGGTAGGTTGGTCCTGGAACACTTAAATTTGGAACTTTATGTGCAACAATCTTAAAAAGGAAGGATCTTTATTTTATCAGTGTAGTTTCAACTAAACTTTTTCGGTTATTGTGATAGTAATTAGTGGTTTGTGTGGGATTCGCTTCTAAAACCAACAAATGGCTTCCATTAATGGTTTTTAACGTCATTGCATAGATCATATAAGGAAGAGCTTCACTCAGATGATTCATTTAAACTAAATGTGCTTCAAAAGGGGTAAGCTTGTGGGACTCTTAACACTTGTTTTGCTGAAGCTGTACATGGAAAGTAAGGATTTCGAAATATTTGTGGTTGATTTTCCCGGGAGTTGGGGGAATCTGCCCTCCCAATTGATGTCTAGCTGGAAAACCATATGTGGTAAGATTATTTATTTATATGATACTAAAGTAAGTTTCAGATTAGAAGCTAAGTTAATACCAACATCATTTTTTTATCATCTAAGGTTGCCTTTATATGGAAAGCAGACTTACTTCTTCAAGTCATAGCACTCAGCTTTGATTAGCTGATTTGTTAATGCAACATACCAGGTGACATTGATGCCGTTCCATTATTTTGCAGATTCAATGCCTTCAATGCCACCTTTTTATTAACCCTGGGGAGGAGTTATTATGCTCTGTCCATGATTGTCAGGGGGTTTATCACTTAAAGTGCGCGAAGGAAAGACTTGGAATCACAAATCTGAAGAAATTCAAGTGTCCGCAGCATGTAAGATAAGATCAACAGCGCAAAATCATGAATTGCAATTAACTTGCCTTTATAATTTTTGCTTACAATGTAATTTATTCCCACGAACAGACCTGCTTCCTTTGCAAACAAAAATCTCAATGGAGGTGTGTTCGGTGCCAAATAGCTGCACATGATAAGTGTGCACCATGGCCAGAAGAAGTGATTCGTCTGGTAGACCAGCCAGGGAGAGTTGTTTGTTGGAGGCACCCAGCTGATTGGCAACTTGACAAGAAGGTCAACCTCTTCTTTCCTTCATCTGTAATGTCCTGTCATCATTTTTCCTTCTAGGAGCATAACTTCTTGCTATTACGAGATGAAAGGTTCTGATAACATGACCTTGTAAACTTAGCGTGACTACATGAGCTCCAACTTCTATATATGAAAACGACTTTGTTTGTTTGATATCAACAAGCCTACATCTTCCTGTGGAGACACATACTGTCTCTACTTCAGAATCTGCATTCTGAAATTGAGTTAGTATTTGACCTGTTTGACATGCAAACCACCTCAGTGTTTCTGGGCCTATGAGGTTGACGGTATAATTCGTTTAAGTGACTGTTCATCTGGGTCCAAATTCAGCCGTATGAAGGATGTGAAAATGTATGAGCTTGCGATAATGTCTCAATCATGTTGTTTCTTCTGCTTAATTTGTAATATCTAACGTAGATTTTAGCAAAGAATGTTCATGATGCGTAGAATGATATTATTGCCTGTCGGTTCTGCCTGAAAATTTGGACCCTTGAGGTTCTGTTTCTTTATTCTTGTTCCTTTTATTGATTAGGGTGTCTCACAGGACTGATGTGTTTGTTGAATGAGCAGAATATGGCTCCAACAAGTAATATAGAGGTAAGGTCTCATGCATTACTGTTCTTGTGTTAAATACTACCTGAACTTGGTGCATTCCGAATTGATTTGAAGGAAAATGCAATTATCTCATAGATAACATTCTTTCCTTTCACTATCATTCAAAAGATAACCTTTTCTTATTACGTTTACATTTAACTCAGGAAATATTTGGCCAATTGCCTCTACCTTATGTTAATGAGGAGTTCAAGGTTGACTTGACATGGAAAGGTCTAGCAGATGATAAACTGGAGCCACCTCCTTACGTGCACATCAGGCGCAGTATCCTATATAATGTGGTATTACTTTCAAATTCGATTTAAGCTGATGTTCTGAGTGTTTCCTCATTAACATCCATTTATGTGCTGATACTCAGTAACTGTACTTCAATTGAATAAACTACAACAGACTTTTCTTTGTCTACATGTTTTGGATTTAATCAGTCAATTTTATCATGAGCCTGGCCTTAATTGAGATTAGATGTTTACCTAATAAAAAAGAAACGTAAGGATGCTGATGTTGGATGCACAAGTTGCAAATCTTCATGCGGTGAGGATTGCGTATGCAGGTATAGCTACTTCAATTTTAGATTTCACTCATTCAACAATGCATTTTTTGATCATATAGTTAGCATGTATAGCATGTCTTTCTTCGTCAGTGATTTCTTTCCTTCTTCCTCTCCATTTCTACATATTTAAAATTTTAATGATGTAATATATTTTTTCTTCTGTTTCCTCTCCGTACATTTGCTATCTTTGTCGGGCAAAACAATTTCCCTATCAAAGTGCTTATTTTACTTGCACTCTTTAATTAAGTGATTTCTTCATCAAATGGCAATGCTGTGCTTTAGCTAAATGGCATGTGGACTCTTTTTATCACTGAAGAGCATTAGCTTGAAATTTTGCAACTTCAATAGTTCAACTTAAATCATTTCCTAGGGTTCAGTGCATAAGCTGCTCAAGGGCTTGTCGTTGCCCAGAAAGTTGTACGAACAGACCCTTCCACAAAGAGAAAAAAATCAAAGTTGTCAAGGTCATTGTCACCACCTCTGGATTCATTTCTTTTACTGGAGGTGATTTACTAAATTTAATGATTTACTTTTTCCTTTTTCAGACTGAACTTTGTGGTTGGGGAGTGGAAGCAGCTGAACCAATAGATAAAGGCGAATTCATAGTTGAGTATATTGGGGAAGGTAATCCTTCTACGACCACTAAAATATTTTCTTTTGCTCCCAAACTTCGCAAGTTGTTTGGTTGCAATATACTATTACTGGTCTTTCTTGCTCTAGTGATACAGGATTCTGATGTTATTTTGGTTTCCTTACAGTTGTGCATTGTACCTATAAGTAGTCGGAATATTTAGGAATTGGTATATTATTTGATTGAACAACAGAAAAACAGAACCACAGAACCACAGAAGTGTTGGCAACATGTCGAATTGGATCCAGGGCTTTAGAACTTGAGCTTGAGTTTTATCAACGGGTTGAAAAAATTATATCAATTTGTCGGGTCAAAAAACGTTAACTCCTAGTTCTCAAAACAATTTGTCAAGTTAGAGTTCGAACCTAATCAAGCTTGAATGCCCAAATTCAAGCCTGAACTCAAACTTTGTTATCCCTAGAGGAAAAGAGAAGGAAATTTCCACTCTAGCTCTACTTACATCCTGGTAGTAAAATTGGAAGTTTCAAACTGTAATGATAAGATCATGGAACCCAACGATATCTGTTTGTTGCATTGTAAATCTCCTCGCATATCATGATGCTTTAGTCAACCATTTTGGCAAACCATAATTGCCTTCTGTCGTTCTGGGAAGCACTAGAATTTCAATAATTAGTTTTTCCTTTCAGTGATTGATGATGCACTGTGCGAACGAAGGCTTTGGGACATGAAGTACAAAGTTGTGAATAACTTTTACATGTGTGAAATTGGAAAAGACTTCACAATTGATGCAACTTTTAAAGGGAATGCATCTCGTTTTCTTAATCACAGTTGTGCTCCCAATTGTGTCCTGGAGAAATGGTTAGTACACTGTTTTGCCTTTGGTGGGACTTCTGAGAGGGTCAACAGGAGTCACTTGCTTATCCTATTACAGACCATAGGCAATAGATTATGAAGTTCACTAATTTTCAGTTTTTAACATATTTAGGCAAGTTGTGGGGGAGACCCGGGTGGGTGTCTTTGCTGCTCGTTCAATAAGATGTGGAGAACCGTTGACATATGATTACAGGTAAGCATGTGTAGTAGTTGGCAACCTTACGATATTATTATTTCTTTTCAACCTCATGATTCATGGTAGTGAATAGAAGAGTCAAAGCAGTCATCTTTCTTGTTATGCAGCACAAATGACATTTGCCATGTCAGTGATTTTGCCCTACACATATTCTGTAACTCATGGAATATGGCTTATTAAGTTCAAAAAGATTAATTGACTTTGCAGATTTGTGCAATTTGGCCCAGAGGTGAAGTGTTGTTGTGGTGCTGCAAACTGTCAGGGTTTTCTTGGGACCAGAAAAAAGATTTGTAAGGTGAAATTTATCTGGGGTGCAAAACAAAAGAGATCGCGTAGAAGATCACGAAGGTGATCATCAATAGCAGCTTTCAGCTGGTGTAACTAAATGATCCATCCATAAAACCATTGATCTTTTTTGCTGTAGATCGAATGCTACAAGTAAAATACAGGGTTAGATTAGAAGAGAAACCACATATTCTGTTGTCTGTAACAATCATTCAAGTTTTGCCACATATAGAGTAGCCTTGTAACATTGTAATTGTTGAATGTAATTGATTGCCCTCATGTTGGGTTCACCAAGTTGTAATACAGTGTTTGACAAGAAGTATCGTGTTTTGGAGGTAATGAAAGACAAGAAGCCTTTTTGTAAACAATCCACCCTCTCCTTAGCTCATACCAACTAAGCCCGTCAAAATTCATACTCGTAGAAACAAATTGAGAAAGGAGGGAAAGACATCTGCTATGTAGGCAAGTTTGTTAGAAGGGAGTGAGGTAGTTATGGAGAGAGAATATAGGGAGGGGAATATAGCTGTCTAGTAAGCAATGAACAAGAACGATTACTGTCATCATTATTACGAAAGTAATTGGTTTGCCTAAGAGGAGGGAGTTTGCTCCACCTTGTTTTTATCTCAAATATTATCAATATATTATCAACAATACATTCTTTATTGAGATTTCTAACAATTGTTGTCATTGAAAGTCCAAGAGGGATAGAGATTGTATGCAAACACGTATGGAGGCTAGAGTGTTCGCTGTGGAAGTGTCTCTCCGAAGACAAGAATCATTGTTTTCAGCCCAAGAAGCAATGGTGAGTCGCATGATGCCACACTGAAGGATCTCAAGACGCAACTTAGCATGTTGATGGATAGCGTCGAGACCTTAACAAAGTCCCAAGGCCAACTAAAAATGGAGCTGAGAGAAGGTTTTTAAGCTGTCAAAGCTAGAAACCCATAAAAGGAGAGCATGGGAGACGGAGGAGAAGGTTCATCGACATTGACCCATCTCGCCTCTTCTTCCTCGGGAGGAGAAAACCCAATCCACAGGATAGAACCTTACCAACAGAAGAGCCACACTCCTTAAGCAGCTGCAGAACGTGCATGGGAGGAATACCAAAATGTGACACGGAGAGTTGATCTTCCTTTATTCCACGACGAGGACCCATTTGCTTGGGTCGTTTGTGTTGAATCCTATTTTTCGATTCATGAGATCCCTGCTGAACTGAGGCTGTCGATGGTGCAGATATGCATGGAAGGGACTACGTTGTACTGGTTTAAATCCATACGTGAGCTGGAGCCATGCATGACGTGGGAACGCTTCAAGCGTTCCTTGTTTGATTGATAGGGGGAAAAGATGAGGGACATCCGATAGAGCAGTTGAAATCGATAGTTCAATGTGGATCAGTTGATGGTTATATCGAAGAATTTGAAAGGGTGACTTCACAGATCACTCACTTTCCTGAAGAGTGGTTTATGAGCTACTTTATGGGTGGACTTTGTGAAGAAATACGGAATCGGGTTAGGACCCACGACCTGTCGACACAAACCAGTCTTCTTTCAGTGGCACGTAAGATGGAAAGGGAACTAGTCGGAGAAGGAATAATTCGACCGAGTGAAATGAAACACAAGCCTCAGATTTCCACTAGTACTGGGTATGGATCTCGGATGGGTATGACCAACTTCCAACGCCAGGGACAAATGAGAAACACTTCCACGAATGCCAAGGGGGAGGGAAGGGAGTTGCCACGCAAGCCCCGAAATGCGAAGGCTGGTGATAATTGTCAAAATGGCTCAAGGTGGAAGGAACTCGGAATTTCCTTATGAGCAACTAATGGAGAGAAGAGTAAAGGGGTTGTGCTTCAAGTGTGGCCAAACCTATGGCCCACTTCACCAATTCCCAGACAAGGAGTACAAGCTGATTATTTGGGAAGGAGATTTTGAAAATAAAATAGTGGACAATATTGTTGCTATGAATGCAGAGGAGCAACAGGAGGATTGAGAATTGGTTTGCAATTTGGTTGAGTACAGGGAAATAGGAAGAGAGCACTCCTCACCGACAAGATCCATGGTTACGATGGGTAAGTTGAATGAAATGCCCATTTTAATTATGGTAGACAGTAAAGCTACTCATAATTTTGTGCCAAATAAACTGGTTAAGGCTATGGGAATTCCTATTACTCATACCCGAACTTTCGGTGTTAGACTAAGGTATGGACACCGATCCTTCTCATAAGGAGTCAGTAAGAAAATTCAGCTAGAAGTGAATGGAGTAAAATTTACTGTGGATGCTTATGTTTTTAACACTGGAAGACCTGATTTAATATTAGGTATTACTTGGTTGGAGACATTAGGGGTGGTCAAGGTAGATTGGAAGAGAATGTTTATGTCCTTTGACCAAATGGGTACAGAAATCACTCTGCAGGGAGTTAATATGTAAGACCCTATTCCATATGGTCTACAACAAATGTTGAAGCGTGAGGAAGTGGAAATTGAAGGATTACTCTGGTCCTTGGGAGTTAGAGAGACTGTAGCTGAAGGGAAAGGGGCTTTGGAGTCAAACCAACAGCAGGAATTGCAGGCTATTTTAACCTAATTTGATGCGATGTTTCAATTGATTAAGGAGTTACCTCCCAAGAGAACCAGCGATCATGCTATTGTTCTGAAGGAAGGGGCAGAACCAGTAAGTGTCCGACCCTATAGGCATGCGCACCACTACAAAAATAAGATAGACCTAGTGTTGGCCCTTTTTCAAGCCCCATGATCCTTGTTAAAAAGAAAGACAGGTCATGGCGAATGTTTGTTGACAATAGGGCTTTGAATAAACTTATGGTGCCTAACAAGTTTCCTATTCCCGTAATTGATGAGTTGATGGAGGAGTTACATAAAGCCAAGTACTTTTCTAAAGTGGATTTGATATCTGAATTTCATCAAATTAGAGTTAGAGAGGAGAATGTCCATAAGACGACTCATGAAGAACATTACGACTACCTCGTAATGCCTTCGGACTCATGAAAGCACCGGTTACCTTCAAATCCACTATGAATTCCATCTTCAAACCTTAGCTATGCAGATTTGTTTTAGTCTTCTTTGAAGACATTTTAATCTATAGTTCAGATTAGAATCAGCACTTGCATCATATAGCCTGGGTGTTATAGCTATTATTGGATAATCATCTATATACAAATAAGAAGAAGTGTTTATTTGGTAAGCAGTCCGTTGAATACCTAGGCCATGTACTTTCAGCTCAAGGAATAGTTATGGATCCGTTGAAAATCAAGAGTATCATGGAATGGCTTGAACCTAAAAATGTGTAGGGAGTAAGACGATTTCTTGGGCTTACAAGTTATTACAGGAAGTTTGTTAAGGATTATGGCATAATCGCGAAACCATTTACTGAATTGATTAAGAAGAATGACTTTGTTTGGGGAAGAGAAGCTTAAGAGGCTTTTGAGGAACTCAAAAAGAGAATGACTACTTCTTCAGTCTTAGCCTTACCGAATTTCTCTAAGGAATTTTCAGTTGAGTATGATTCATCTAGAAAGGGAATTGGCAATGTCTTGATACAAGAAGGTCATCCCTTGGCCTATTTCAGCAAAGCATTAGCTAAATCAACTTATTCCAAGTCTGTCTATGAAAAGGAAATGATGGCAATAGTCCTAGCTATTCAACATTGGAAACATTTCTTATTGGGAAGGCATTTTAAAGTCTATATTGATCATAAGAGCCTTAAGCATCTACTGAACCAAAGAATCTCATTGATAGACCAGCAATGTTGGCAGGCTAAATTGTTGGGGCTTGATTTTGAAGTGATCTATAAGTTGGGAAAACAAAACGGGGTAGTGGATGCCTTGTCCAAAGTGGAAAAAGGATAAGTTGTTATTTGCAGCAATCTCAGCTCCCTTTTGGGATGATATGGAAGCGATCCAAAAGGAGGTTCAAGAGGATGCCGAACTTAGTAAACTTCTGGTGACCTTGCAACAGAATCCGAAGTCTAAACCTGATTATCTAGTGAAGGGAAACTTACTATTTTATAAGAACAGGTTGGTCCTCTCTCCCACTTTAACACTAATTCCTCAATTATTGCAGGAATATCATTATTCTCCTCTAGGGGGACACTCGGGTTTTCTTAAAACCTATAAAAGGCTGGCTAGTGGTTTATTTTATCCGGGAATGAAGTCATCGATACAGAAGTTTGTACGGGAGTGTGCTACATGTCAAAAGAATAAATATTTGGCTATAACTCCAGCTGGACTTTTACAGCCCTTGCTCATTCCTAAACTAGTTTAGGATGAAGTATCCATGGACTTCATCACAAAGCTCCCTAAATCCCGAGGCTATGAAGTTATAATGGTGGTCGTGGACAGGCTGTCAAAATATGCCCACTTCACACTTCTTAAGCACCGCTTCACAGCTAAAACAGTGGTTGAAATGTTTATTAGAGAGGTGGTAAAGTTACATGGTATTCCTAGCTCTATATTGAGCGATAGAGATCCTCTCTTCACGAGCAATTTTTGAAAGGAAATATTCAGGTTATAGGGAACAGTGTTGAAGATGAGTTCTTCCTATCATCCCTAAATGGATGACTAGATGGAAGTGGTTAATAGGGGGTTGGAAACTTATCTTCGTTGCTTTGCTTCCGAACAGCCTAAACACCGGTCTCATTGGTTATCTTGGGCTGAGTATTGGTATAACACCAATTATTATGTTTCAATCGGAAGGACTCCTTTCGAAGTGGTTTATGGCCGTTTACCACCATCTATACTGCACTTCACACAAGGAGAGACATAAGTGGAGTCAGTGGCAGCAGCTTTGATCGATAAAGATGAGGTCTTGCGCCAACTTAAGCACAATTTACTTCATGTTCAGTCATTAATGAAGAAATTTGCTTATGCTTATAGGAGGGAGGTACAGTACCAGGTGGGAGACTTGGTCTATGTCAAGCTCAGACCATATAGATAGCTCACCCTAGCAAGGAGCATCTGTCCTAAGCTGTCCGCGAGGTATTATGGCCCTTTTAAGGTCATTGGAAAGGTAGGGCAGGCTGCTTACCAACTGTAACTCCCACCTATAGCTAAGGTACAACTAGTTTTCATGTTTCTCAGCTGAAAAAGGCCATAGGTGACCACCCTATCACTATAAGAAATTACTTATTTACCAACAAAAAATTTCGTCTATAAATGGGAAATTTCGTTGGTAATATTCATTATTGACGAAATTTGGTGATCGAAAAATCTGTCGCTAAAGAGGCCGTATTTAAAATTACCGATCATCATTTTCTGTCGATATTTTACCAATGGAATTAACGACAGTAATACATCATTCGAAAGAAATTAACGACGGAATACATTAAGTTAATTTCAATCGGTGAAATTTAGCAACGGATTAATATCCGTCGGTAAACCGAATGTAATTACCTAAAAAACCTTAACTAATTAACTGACGGTGATGTTTACTATCAGTAAATCTCAACAAAATTTTCGACGAAATATTTATCTGTCGGTAAAAACGGGTTACATTTTTTTAATTAAATTCCAATGTTAAGTTGTTGTTATAAATGTATAATGTTAAGAGTTACCAATTATTTGTTCATAATTTATTAATTTGTATATATAATTTGATTAAAGAGAAAATTAATTAATAATATAACGTATAATGTATTTTAATTAATAATAAAAACTTAACAATTAACAAATCTTATGTTTTTTATTGTAAACAAATGACAAGGATAAGCTAATGTTGTGGAGATCGTGGGTGCTCTGAACTGTTAAGTCTCCCCTTTAACTGTTCCATCTCCTGCCTAAGCTGAGTCATCTACTCCATTGGCTCTCTCATCTTAGTCATCTGCTCTACCTCTGCTCTCATTTTAGCAAGCCGCTCCATCTCCTCTCTCATCTTAGTTGCCTGCTCTATCTGTTCCATCGACTTTCTGATCTTTGATACCTACTCCATCTCCTTTCTCATCTTCTCTCTCATCTCCTCTCTCATCTTAGCTATCTGCTCTATGTGCTCTATCTGTTGATTAACGTTAGCCTCTGTCAAATACCCTATCTGCTCCCTCAATGTATCCACTGTGGCTCGAAGCTCGGATACTTCATTGCTTTGCGTTGGCCGAGCAGATGCTGCTGTACTGGGCAAGGAAGAGCGTGAATAACAGGTGTTTGCTTATAAACCTAGGCCGAATATTCTTCCATGACGGTCCCTACCACCCACGACATTAAGATATGTCTGAGTCTCGTCTACAGGTTGTTCCTCCTGAGACTTTCGCTGAATATTTTGTTGTATTTGGTCCTATTAGGAAGCAATGTTTATATTAGTAATTAAGGTATAACTGTTAATAAATTTAAAAAAAATTTATTAATTTCACTTACATTCAGCTCTCTACATTGGGTGTTGATGAAGGTGACGCCATCATGTTTCTTCGTGTGGGTGTGCAAAAATAACTGGATAGGTGTAAGCTTGATGCCCAATAACTTTTCCTACATGTATAACCTAAATTGTTATATGTGAACTAGAATTTATAAAAATTTCGACAGAATTTTCTCTATATGTATGATTTTTACCCCCTGCTCAACAAAGAAAATAACTTCACATAGTCATATATGGCACCAGACATTTATATCATAATCAATATGTACAATAAAACGAAGCAAAATGTATACAAAATAGGTGTGAAGTTTAGATACTTACTAGTCTATGTGCATGTTCGTAGTGGGTAATTGATCATCCCGTATGCACTGGAAGACTCTCACCCCCCGGGTTTTCACGTCTGTTGGCCGAGTTACGCTTTGAGATGAACATTATCACAGGTGATGTCCAATACTCGATCCAACGACTCCAAATTTTCTCTGAAATATAACACAGTCGTGCACCAGCCTTGCGTATCGCATTAATTAAGTCACGATAATGTGTTCGAGCTTTCTTTTCTCATACTTTATACATGTTGGCATCGAAACAAGAATTCCAGTAAAATTCTTTCCAAAAGAAGGTTAAAAATTATATAATGTTAAAATATTTATGAAAATTGTAAATATAAATCAATATAACAAGAAAATAACTATTATTTGTACCTCAAACTCCTGAAAATAAAACTGTTTTGTGAAGTCAGATAAATTCTTCCACACATAACCCTTAGGTTCAATTCTTTGCTTAAATGACGTAGTCATATTTCTTGAATTCGGTCTAGATGGAACCAACCTAACATAAAAAATTATGTTATCCTATATAAAAATTGATAAAACTAAGGCTTAATAATAAACAAATTATGAGTGATTTGATTTCACTTACTGGTCAATGACAACTGTTACAAACTTTCTTCCATCAGGTCTGTTAGATGCATTTTTATCATTAGAATTAATGGCATTTTCCCTTAATTTATGGATCAATTATTGGGTTTTATACACATTTTACCTGTTAAATTGCTTCGTTCATCTGAATGTGCATTTATAAGTGTTCACGTTTAATTTGTAGGAAATGGACTTATTTTTAATTGAGAAAAGACCACGACAACAATTAAAGGGAGGAGGCGTGAACATAAAGGGAAAGTGCAGTCGGTGTGCTAGGTGTTAAATGGTATGAAGATAACTAAATTGTCGCATCAAGGAACAGTAGAGAGGAGCAAGGAGTGCATGGACAACAGGAGAAAATTAATAAAAAAAAGGGGCAGATGAAAGACAGCTGAAGCATGCAGTAGGAGACGTTTGCAGCTGGTGACTAGAGGCTTCAACGTGGGCAGCGGTTAGAGACAAGAGATGAGAGACTAGCTGGAGGCGTGGAGCTTGAGACAAGCAGCAATTGAGGACCATGCAAGAGCAGACGTTGGAGAGACCAGCAAGTAGACAAAGGAGGCGTGAACAAAGAAGGAAGCTATCAGCAAGAAGTCCACCACGCATGCAAAGGAGAAGACGTGCGTGAGCAGCAAATTAAAGAAAAACTCCAAAACCCCATCTAACATTCATTCTTCAAGGAAGAAAACACCAGGGGCTGCTACGTCTGGTTGTTTTAAAAGAAAAAAAATAGGTGGGGACGTTACAACAAGAAGAGAGGACAGTAGCATTCACGCACAAATCAAAAGAAATCCACTGACATTCCACTCAATTCACGCATCAAGGGGCTCACTCACTTGCTATTCACGTTACAAACAATATACCAATCCTCTCCACTGATTTCAAGGGGCCCACTCTCCACTCACCCAACAAAAAAACAACTCTCCATTTAATTTGACAATTTCTCCACTCAAGTTAGCTTCCAACGTGACCCCACTAGCTTTTCCATTTTTTAACTCTTCATCTCCACTGACGCACACACTCTCTACATGCCCATCAAGCACCAAAGCTATTAACATTACAATACACAGGAGAGGCTCCACCATTAAGCTCTCAACTCATTTTACAAAACCACCAACGTGACCCACAAAGCACCAAGCTCCACTCATTATTATTTGATTATACTCTCCACTCACCAGCAAGGAGGAAACAACGTAACACCATCTAGATACACCAAGAGGGGGGCTCCATTCACTCAACAATCAAGCACCAACGCTACAGCAAGGGAGGCTCCACCTTGGTGAACAACAAGTGCAGAAGAAAGCCACCATCAGCTGAAGAATGACGTTCCATGCAATGCCGCAACATTAAAGGGAGATCTGAAACTCATTCAATTTCTGTTCTAATATTTAATTTCTCTTAATGTTGTCTGCTGAGCATAGTTTATATGGTTTTCATCCTGCCATGAGTGAGTAGTTTCCTTAAAGTTTCAAGGTTGGGACAAGCTTTTAGTTAATTTTATGGACTAAATTTCGGTTGATTTATTTGTATGGCTAATCATCATTGGTGGCTCACCCAGTCACATAACACATATATCACACATCATACAAAATTCCAATCTCACATTCGCCATTCAGTGCACTTAAATATGTATATTATGCATATGCCATTTAGATGGGACTTACATTCGTTCTTATTGTTGTGACTAAGTGCCTCTTACATATACAAAGTACTAGCCTATAGGGCTCAGTCGGAACAGAGTACTGACCTATAGGGCTTAGTCAAAACAGAGTATTGGCCCATAAGGCTCAATCAAAACAAAGTTCACGGAGCATAGCTCTACGTGGAAGCGCTTCATATAGGCGACTCAAATCATAACTCCTTTATATTTCATGCATTCATGAGATGGAATTGATCACTTACATTGCATGAACTTATTCGATCGTATTCACTTATCATCGGACCGTAGTCCAACATTCAACATATAGTTGAGCATTCACTTATCATCTTGCTTGCAATGCACACTCAGAAAACACTTAGTTCATTTTATTCACATACAATGAGCACTTCAATATTTCAAATCAATCAGCACAATCATCCGACCTTCTGTTCGGAATCCAAACAAAATCAATCACATCCCTATACACATTCATTATACAGAGATCAATGTATACAAAATTCAAATAAAGCAAACAATGAAGTGAGACCATCTAGGTCTACTCACAGTATGCTCCAGATTAGCATTTGCTTTCAAATTTTAGGAACGCCTGAATGCGGACACTTGACCTGCACAACTCATTTATACAAAACACACATTACACACTCATCAGTAATTGCACACGTAAAAATATTCATTTATGCACAATTGTAATAATGAACTATGTATAATGCATGTTCAATGACAATCCCGGGCAAATGTTCTAGAACACATATTATGCTCATTCCCATTTCATAATTCATATGTGTCTAATTTAACTTAGCTTTACACTTCATTTGTACATAATCTTTCTAAATTTTCCATTCAATCTTTACCTTTTTCATGTGACTAGCTTATTCATAAGCTTACACCTCAAGAACACTTGGCTACTTTATATCATAACTTAATTTCTCATGATCTCTTTCTAATCTCATATGATCTCAAAATACCCAGATTATCATCCAATAGGAATCCAATTAAAAATCTAATAATGCAAAAAAAATCACTAAAATTGATTCTAGAATACTTAAACCCAAACAATTTCTAAACTCCATGAACTGGAATTCTTCCAAAATCCAAAAGATCCAAAATGATCTTACCTTGATTCTTCACCCAATGAAAATATCTTTAGCTCAAATGGAATTTCCTTTATTTCTCTACTTGCTTCCTTTCTTGATCAACTCTAAAATCTTTCTTTTAGGCTAGGGAAATTGAAACCCTAGCTTGTTTCTCTTCTTTCTTTCTTTTTCATGAAATTCTCTCCCTTTTCTTTAGAATTTTTGTTCTTCTCTTCTATTATTTTCCTTCCATTCACGTGTTTATACTCCATTTATAGGCAAGACAACACTTCTTCTTCCAATTATGCCCTTAATGATTGAGAATTGTCTCATCTGCCTTTCCATTTATGTCTTATGTCTTTTACATGTAAGTGTCTTGCCAAAAACACCCTTGAACATTCTAACATAACAATTTCTTCTAGAAGACTCTTCTCTATTGTCTTATGTTTCCAATGACACCAAAAACATTCAATTTGGTTTAGTAGTGTGGAAGTTATACTCCAAATATCTCCGGACCGCTTTTATTCCTAGACAATACCCTACACTCAACTTCCATCAAAAATTTGAAACTCTTAAAGTCCAATTTAAAATTTTATTTCTGCTAATAATTTGTAGCCCTATGTTTCTAGTTTATTTAAAATAACAAATATTCTCATTTTGAACTATACATATCAAGATATCATCAAAATACTGAAGTATGTTCAGTAGAATAACACCAGTTCATACTATCTAAGGGTACATCCATTGTACCCATTCCACTTTTTCACTCAATCTTTCTTAATTTAATTCATAGGGCTATGATTTTTGTTACAAATGTATAGAAATGTCTTATGAGTCCAATGGTTCAAGAATCAAGGCATTTGGATGTCTAGAGAGGAAATTATGACCAAAAGAAGCAACTATGTTTATGACCTCAATCGTCTT
The DNA here is from genome assembly GCA_024703695.1 of Erythroxylum cataractarum. Lineage (NCBI taxonomy): Eukaryota > Viridiplantae > Streptophyta > Magnoliopsida > Malpighiales > Erythroxylaceae > Erythroxylum > Erythroxylum cataractarum. The sequence goes on from JANJEY010000008.1 coordinate 526,652, forward strand.
ACTTTGTACAGTAACTTCGTCTTAGTTCCTATCGTCATACTTTCTTTCGTCTTACTTTTTGCATCTTCCTTTTAAAATCTTACTTCTTGTGTCTCACTTTTTGCATCTTACGTTTTACTTGTTACGTCTCACTTTTTGATTCTCACATTTTGTGTCTTACTTCTTACGTCTCACTTTTTGCGTCTTACTTTGTACAGTAACTAAGATAATGCAACATTAAAACTTGTAATGCTTGTATCTCTTAACTAAGATATCCAAAATTTACAAACTTTATACCATTGGAAAGCTGTAAAGATCATATACAACTTCCAAGAAGACAATTTTTCCAAAATCTATCTACATGAATCCAGATTTTCTCCCAAAATCAAAACATTCACCTTCTAATGTACTACACCCAGTTCACACTTCATGACAAATTTTGAGACTCTTAGAGACAATTGAAATTTGATGTATTCATACGAAATGTAGCCATATATCTATATATTAATCTTAATCAAGTATCATCTCGTTTGGACAACTAGAGAGAACGTTATGGTTAAAATACTGAAGTACACTTAGTGAACATTTTCCAGAGCACTACCAATTTTATTTCCAAATCTTTCCTTATCACAACTCATACCAAGATCACCCTCTCTACTCCCTCTACTTCCCATTTTCAATAAAATCACATCTAAAAACAATCATACTCGGAAGTTGTGAATGACTGCATATACATTTATTTTTGTGCAAAGATTTAATATTTATGTGCATATATGCTAACATTATGCATAAGTAAGAAAATGCATTTCCTTAATCTCTCTTTGAGCTTACATATACTGAAATTTCTGGTCCTAATCCCTTAATATGGGGATGGGGTGTTACACATACAATATGACACTATAGTTCCCATCTTGTTGAGAAGACCGTTTATGGCCACTAATGGGGTACTAATTGATGTGTGCAAAAGTAGTTTGACATTTATGATTGGCAATGGGTTACTAATTGATGTCCCCAAATTATTAGGTTAGGCTCTAAGAAATCTAACTACCTATGAGAGTCATAGATTAAAAAAAAGGGCTAACCCATTATTTAACAACTTAGAAATTTTAAAAGAAAGAAGATTTTGATAAATACATATTCAAAACTAAGACATCTGTACAAATATTAGCTTTGCTCTACACATACTAATATGTACAATTTGTATTATTATTTGATAAACCATACAAAAAAACTAGGGAGAGAGTAATAAAAAAGTCATAAAATAAATTAAACAAAATATGATATTTCATTTCTCTATTTATTTATGAATGCAGGATCCTTACTTTAGCAGAATTGCATAGAACAAAATATGGCATCTCATATAGCAAATTCAATAGCTATAGTATGAATGCAAACAAACCAATTAACAATCCAGCAACATTATACTTATAAGTTAGCATTCCTGGTTCTTCTTTTCCAATGGCTCCCCCAATTTTCTCCTCCTCAAACTTGCAAATAGTATCTGTCATAAAGCACAAAAAATTAGAACTAAACTTTTGCAATTGAATGCATAAAATCTTATGAACAGATACTTTTGAATATGTTTCGACAAACAATCCTCTTAAATTCAAACAATAA
>JANJEY010000008.1:548408-569949 GCA_024703695.1 Erythroxylum cataractarum
TTAGAGATAGTCTCTATTGGCTATTCAGGTTTGAGTTTTCATACAGACACATAGATCCTGGCCTTCGGGAAGGTCCCAGTAACAAAAATTTTTGTTTTCCGCACCTGGTACATGTGATGTACCTCCCGGGATTTTCCTACATTATTCTTATGCAGAGCTTCAATTTCTTCTTGCATTACTATCATCCATTGAGATGTATCTGAACTATTTATTTCTTCTTGAAGAGTTGATGGCTTTCCATCCTCAATTAAAAGACAATATGCAATATTGCTCTCTGTAATATAATATGAGTGCTAGCTTGGTGTTCTTCTTGTATGAGTTGGTCTACGAGTATGTGAAACATCATATTTGATTGGTTCTTACTCCTCGTGTTGTGGTATAGTTTTAGAAGAATCATTTTGATCAAATTCCCTTTCCACTTGTACTGTTGTAGTCTTTGAATTCTCTTTTGAAGTGTTAACATCATCTGTTTGCTCTTAATCATTATCTTCCAAGAAAATAACATCTCTGTTGATAACAATCTTATAGGCAGTGGGATCCAAAGACGATACCCTTTTCCTTCAGCATATCCCAAAAAAAAACATCTTCTGGATTTTAGATCCAACTTCGTAGTTTTTTGGGCATTGAACTTCATATAGGCATAACTTTTAAATATATGGAGGTCGGAATAATCCACTGGTGTACTAGTCCACATTTTCATCGGTGTCTTTAACTCAATTGCAGTTGATGGAGCTCGATTCACCATACAACAGGTGGTATTGACTGCTTCTATCCAAAATTTCTTATCTAAGCTTGCAGTTCACAACATCGCTGTTGTTCTTTTCAACAGAGTTCTATTCATCCACTCTGCTACTCCATTTTGTTGAGGAGTGTATACTATTATCAACTACCTTTTGATGCCTTCTTGCTTGCAGAATTCATCAAATTCTTTACCAGTATATTCATCTCCATTATCTGAGTGCAAACACATGATCTTCTTACTCGATTCGAGTTCCAACAGTGCTTTATAAAATTTAAAAGTTGAAAACACATATGTCTTTCTCTTGATAGGAAACACCCAACATCTCTTTGAATAATCATCAATGAATGATACAAAGAAATTTGCTCCTCCTAAAGACGTAACTGGTGCTTGTCATACATCAGAGTGAATCAATTCTAGAATTTGTTTGCTTCTGAACTTTGATATGTTGAACTTCAATCGATGTTGTTTACTCATAATGCAATACTCACATAAGGGTAGTGACACCTTTGTGAGACCTGGAAGTAGATTATTCTCTGCAAGTATCTTCATTCCTTATTCTAACATATGTCCAAGATTCGTATTCCACGTCATTGCAGATTTGTCATATGGACTAGTCTCCGCAACGGATGCCTCTCTTTCTTGCAAAGTTACTCCCTTCAGCACATACAAATTTGCAACAATCTTCTTTGCTTTCATAAATACAAACGCACCTTTAATCACTTTTATGATCTTGTTTTGAATCTCAAATCTGAAACCGAGATCATCCAGATGTCCTATAGACAATAAATTCTTCTTCAGGCCTGCCACATGTTGCACTTTTTCAATATCTGAGTTGTCTCATCATACATCTTTAACTTGATGGTGTCGAAACCAACGATCTTTAGAGCTTGATCATCACAATTGTTCATAGATCCCCCAGAGACAGATTCATACTGATGGAACCATTCTCTTCGAGAAGTCATATGAAAAGTAGCTGCTGAATCGAAAAGTCATACATCAACAAATTTTCTCTTACCTCTAATAGTCGTTGCCGCTTTACTGACCATTGCACCTCCATCATCTGAAGTATTTGCCGCATTTTTTTTAGGAATAGCTTCTTTCTTATTTAGATTCCAAAAATCCTTCTTCAGGTGCTCTTTCCTGCCACAATTGTAGCACTTGAAATTCTTTTTACTATTAGATTTTAATCTACCATGATTATGATTCCCACTTGGGCCACGTTTCATTGATCTTCCTCTCGTCACCGCCAAGGCCTTTGCTTGTTGTGAATTTGCCAGCTTGTCTTCCTTTCTTTTACGTCGACTCTCTTCTTCCAAAATAGCAACTGCAATGTTGTTGAAGACTGGGGTGCCTGTGTTGTTTGTTAAATTGATAATGAGTTGAGCATAAAAATCTGGTAGGCATCGGAGTAAAAGTTCCGCATATTCACTTATCTCTGTTATTTTCCCCAATGATGTGAGTTAAGAAAATAAATATTTAAAGTACTTAAATGCTCCGTCATCGAAATGGATTTCGCCATGCGTAAAGTGTATAATTTTCTGTTCAGAAAAATTTTGTTATGGAGTGATTTGGTTTGGTACAATTTTGTGAGGTGATTACATATTTCCTTCGTAGTCTTCTTTTTTTCTATGCTGGATAATATTCCAACAACTAAAGCTAGGTGAAGATTAGCTACAATATTCCTATCTATCTTGTTTTACTTTTCATCTATGACTTCAATTGACCATTCGCTAATGGTCTCCAGACAATTATATATCCTCAAGATAGCCTTCATCTTTAACTTCCACAATGAGAAATTACTCCCATTGAACTTTTCGATCTCAAATTTTGTTGTCATTGTTTCTATCACGAACGTAATTTATCTTCCACTATTTCATGTGAATAATACCCATATGTACAAATAGTACCTGTATGTCTGAATAGTTTTGTATATGTGAATAGTATGGTATGTGTATGTATAAATAGTACCATACACTTGAATACTACTTTATACTTGAATTATAATAACTGCACAGTTTGATGCGAAAATAAACGCATGAACAGTTGTCACCTTTTGTAATTACTGTTCACCAATTTTCACTGTACTCACCCGAGCTCCGAACAGATTATGCCAAAAATTCGTCATAATTTTCTCACCTCACTCTGATGCCACTTGTTGTGAAAATCGATCAGATTAGAATAGGTTTGCAATTAAATAGGACTGAAGAAATAATGAACATATATACAGATTTTACGTGAAAACCCCCTAAATCAGGGTAAAAACTACTGGTAAGGATAGAAAAATTTTACTACTAAAAAAATTTGAAAAATATAAGGAGAAAAACTAGACTTACAAAAAATACATATAATATTTTTGTCTTTGTCTGTTTTTTCTCTTTCACCTCACGTCTCTCTTGTTGTTCTACTCATACTCTCCCTTTGTTCATCTCTTGTTTATTTATAGGCAAAAGAATGAAGATATGGCCAACAATTCTTTGTTGTCATATTAAGCATATTAGGCACTGAATTTCGGTGCCTAATGTACAAACTATTCGATATCTGAAGTAAACATTGTAACTGAATAATACTTTTCTTATTCAGCTTATTGTACACTTTAAAACAATATATACAAATGTCAAGTATCATATACTTTCAGACCACTACTAACAGAGTACTAACTATTACCGTTAACTAATATGTACAGAGGACTACCCACTAACGTTTATTAACAGTACTGTTACACTAATCATAAATAATTACAACAAATAAATATCTTTCACACACCCCCCTCAAGTTGGAGATGGATGAGAAATTAAGCCCAACTTGACAAGAAAAGAATGAAACTGAGAAGCTGCCAAGGACTTAGTGAAAACATCAGCCAACTGAACATGTGTAGGAACATAACGAGGATTAAGAAAACCTTCCTTAAACTTCTGACGCACAATATGGCAATCAATCTCAAGATGCTTTGTTCGCTCATGAAAAACCGGATTAGCAGTGATATGAAGAGCCGATTGATTGTCACACCAAAGATCAATAGGTAAAGAAACGGTAACTCGGAAATCCTGGAGCAAATATACAAGCCATTGAATCTCACAAACAGCAGCACACATACTTCGATATTCTGCCTCACAATTGGAGCGAGAAACAGTGTTCTGTTTCTTACTCTTCCAACTAACCAAGGAACCCCCCAAAAACATACAATAACCACTGATAGATTTTCTAGATATTGGACAAGACGCCCAATCACTATCACAATAAGCAGTCAACTTCACAGCACAAGCAGATTTATAAAACAAACCTTTATCTTTAGTCCCAGCAAGATAACGCAGCACATGTAAGGCTCCTTCCCAATGAGCAAGTGTTGGGGAAGCCACAAATTGACTAAGCTGCTGCACACTAAAAGAAATATCAGGTCTAGTCATGTTCAAGTATAATAATCGCCCAACCAATCTCCTATACTTAGCAGCATCCTGAAACAAATCACTTGTGTCATCAAATTTGTGATTCCGAGGCAACGGAGTTGGAACAGTAACAGAGTCAAGAAAACCACAATCAGATAGGATATCCAGTAAGTATTTCCTTTGAGAAATGAAAGTACCCATAGGAAATCTTGTAATCTCAACACCCAAAAAATATTTAGCAGTGCCAAGATCTTTAATGGTAAAAAGAGAATGTAAAAATTGTTTAACAGCAATAATATCTGCTTCACAACTCCCACCAATCAACATAAACCAAGAGAGCCATAAAGTCACCCTTAGTATCTTTAGTAAACAAGCAAGGATCATTTACCGACTGAACAAACCCATACTGCAAAAGTTGAGCAATAAATTCTGAATTCCATTCCCTAGAAGCTTGCTTCAAACCATACAAAGACTTTTTTAATTTACATACCTCTCCTGGACCAGCCTTTGTATAACCTTCTGGTGGGATCAAATAGACCTCCTCCTTAAGATATCCATGCAAGAAAGCATTGTTAATGTCCAATTGGTGTACAAACCAATTCATCGCAGTTGCTATAGCTAAAAAAACTCTCACTGTGACTAATTTAGCCACTGGAGAAAAACTGTCAAAGAAATCAACACCAGCAGTTTGGTTATATCCCTTTGCTACTAAACGAGCTTTATACCGTTCTACAGTACCATCAGGATTAAACTTAACCTTGTAGACCCATTTGGACCCAATAGCCTTCTTGCCAGATGGAAGTTTAGTAATATCCCAGGTCTGATTCTGTTCAAGAGCCAGCAACTCTTTATCCATAGCAGCCACCCATTCAGGATGTTGAACAGCTTGACTAAAAGACTGTGGTTCCACACATCTACTGACATTAGTCATAAAAGCTGCATAACTCGGAGCAATCTTAACACTATCATCAGAAAAACTAAGACTTACATAATCTTTCATCCAAGTAGGCAATCTCCTTTGCCTGGAACTCAACCGAAGTTGTTGAGCTGGAATAGTATCATCAAGAGCACCTTCTACCATATTGTCAACTGATTCAAGTACACCATGATCATCAGCCAAATCAGAAGAAATAACAGGAAACACATTACTCGGATCAGCTACTGCAGGATCAACAGGAGCAACAAAAGGATGGGCATCCAAGACAACAGGAGCAGAACCAAAACCCGAAACTGGAAGATCAGAAATATGATTGAAGGAAGCAGGAGAGTCAGCAAAAGGAAATACCATTTCATAAAACTTCACATCCCTGGAAGTAAATAAAAAATGAGTATCTAAAGCATAAACCTTATATGCTTTCTGTCCAGAAGCATAACCAAGCATAACACACTTCTGTGCTCTAGCCTCAAACTTGCGCTTCTTTGGAGTAGTATCTGTGGCATAACAAAGACAGCCAAATGTCTTCAAATACTGATAATCTGGAACTTTGCTATATATCATTTCAAACGGAGTCTTCCAGCCAAGAACTGAAGAAGGTAAGCGATTGATGATATAAGCAGCAGTCAATATGGCCTCTCCCCAAAACTTCTTAGGCATCTTTGCTTGAAACATCAAGGCCCTAGCAATCTCCAACAAATGCTTATGCTTCCGCTCCACCACTCCATTCTGTTGAGGAGTATAAGTACATGTCTGTTGATGAAGAATTCCTTTTTCAGCAAAGAAATCTTTACAAGATTCATTAACAAATTCAGCACCATTATCAGACCTTACTCTCTTAACTTTACTGCCAAACTGATTCTCCACCATAGTAATAAAACCGTGCAAAGCAGCAGGTGCTTGTGACTTGTATTTTAATAAGACAACCCAAGTAGCTCTGCTAAAGTCATCAACCACAGTTAAGAAATAATGACAAGAAGTAAGACTTGCCTGTTTGTATGGTCCCCAGAGATCAATGTGTAAAAGCTCTAGTGAATGTGCAGTATACCCATCAACTATAGGAAAAGGCAACCGATGTTGTTTTGCCAGATGACAAACATCACAAGGATCATTCAAGTTTTTAATATCAAGGCAACCTATACGTTGTAACACCTTGAAAGAAGCATGCCCAAGTCGTGAATGCCACAAATTGTTATTGGTATTTATTGAAGAATAGGTCATACAAGAATTAGAAAATACAAGGTTTGAGAAAAAAGAACAATCAATCCTATTTTTGATATCATGGTCTACACAAGTATTCAGATAACTATGGATTACAAAAGAATCAAAGGATTTTGATGTGAGAACATACAAGGTACCCACTACAGCCCCCACAGCAATGATTTTATTACTCTTCAGGTCCTGTATGAGACAATGGGAAGGAAAGAAAGTAAAATAAGTATTAGCACTATCAGCAAGTTTTTAGACGGGCAATAAATTGAACTGAAATGAAGGAAGATACAAAACATGGTCAAGAACAAGGTTAGGATGCAGCAAAACACGACTTGCATGAGTAACTATTTGCGTACTAGAATCGGGCAATTGGACTGACACAGTATGTCTAAGTGGTCGTTTGTGTTGCATAAGCACATCATCACAACACATATGATTCGATGCTCCAGTGTCAACAATCCAAACATTATTATCAAAAATACTCAATTCATGTAGTGCTGAGTGTGTAACACCAGTATTACCTGAAAAAACAAAATTAGAGAATTCCTTTCCTGCACATCCAGCTATCGGCATCTTTCCATTCACAAGCTTAGCCAATTCCTGTTGCATAATCTGCATTTGCATCATCAGATTGCCAAGATCTCTACCTTTAGAAGATGGTTGTAGATCAAGAGGTGTCTCAACAGTTCCAACCACCATATTAGCATTGGCTTTCTTAAATCCATTTCCTTTCTTTTTCTTAAACTCTTCATACCATTCAGGATACCCATGAATCTTAAAACATGTCTCTCTGGTATGTCCTACACCATGACAATGATCACATTGCTTATCAGATTTTCTTCCAAAATCTTTCTTCCTATTGCCAACTTTATCATCCCCTTTGAAACCTGAAGTTTTAACAGCCAAAGCAACATCTGGAGTTTCATTAGAAAAATTCAAGTTCACTGCTATTTGACTTTCTACCCTCAAGACCATACTATACGCCCGATCAATATCAGGTGCAGGATCCAAGTTTAGGATTTGACTCCGAACACTATCAAACGTCCTATTCAACCCCATCAGAAATTGTAATAACCTGGACGCATCATCTCCCTCCTTTAGTTTTTCAGTCATTTTCGCACAGCAGGTACAACCAGTACACTCACATCCAGGTAAAGGCATAAGCCTGGCTAACTCATCCCAGCACTGATTAAGTTTGCTAAAATAATGAGTAACCGAATTGTTACCTTGCTCAGTAGATAACATTTCACGCTGCACTTGATACATCTGAGGTGTATTACTCACCCCAAAACGTTTTTCCAACACCTCCCACAGATGCTTGGCACTCGGTGAGTAAACAAAACTATCCCCTAAATCCTTTGAGATAGAATTCCGAAGCCACGATTTAATCATCGAATCAACCTTCTTCCATTTTCTGTACCGAACCGGATCTGTAGGAGTGTCGAGCGTACCATCGATAAAACACAACTTGTCTTTTGCTTCAAGAGAAGTCTTGATGGCTGTGCTCCAACTGAAATAGTTTGATCCAGTCAAAGGTGTAAGCACTAGCGCCATACCTGGATGATCAGACGGCTGAAGCAAGAACGGATCATCATCTGCGAAAACACCATGTCTAGAACGAGCTTCCACGCGATCTGCCATAGACGCACCAGACAACCGTCGAAGAAGTTGAAATCACCTTCCCCTTCGTTAAAAACAAGAAATCGTCACTTTCGTTGCTTCCACCCTTTCGGAATCGAGAAATCCCTCTTTCCCTCTTTGTGAAAGCAAGAGCCCTAATTTTGGCTCTGATACCATGTACAGACTAATATGTATCTGAAACAAACGTTTTACTGAATAAAATGTTTTCTTATTCAGCTTGTATTTCCTCATACCAATATATACAAAAGGTCAAGTACCGTAACTACTACTTACAGAAAAACTAACCACTACCGTTAACTATTGTTTACAAAAGACTATCCACTAACGTTTATTAACAGTAACTGTACACTATGCATAAATAATTACAACAAACAAAACATCTTTCACACAGATCAACGAGATTTGGATTGATTACTCTCTTTTTTTTTAATATAAAAGAGTAAAAGCAAAGCCTACACAGTAGTAGGCCTTGGAGTTAAGACCCCGCATAAATTCTCAAAAAGGATAGCAAGACATTCTTCCTTAAGGGAGATACTATAATTCTGAAACCAAAAGATTCCACATTGTAAGCCAACCAATCAACGTAACAATTTCCTTCATGAAAGACACGACGGAGATTAACCGTTTAGGATTTAGTTACTAAGAATGAATAATCTTTACTAAGAAAGTGTTATAGGAAGATTTTGAACTTGAAAATGAAAGAATGTTAATGACAATTAAGCAATCAACTTCTAGCTTAACTATTTGATAATCCACATCTTAAGTGAGAATTAATCATGAATAAACATCCCATAGTTCAGCATATAGTAGCGAATGGTGAGTGGCGAGTGGCGAGCTACTTGGATGATCACTTTATAAGTAAAATCAATCTGAGTCTCTCGCCGCTAGCCAAAGAGCAAACCTTTTTAGCACGGATTTAAGATTGTGTTTTTAGCTTGACTGTGATCTAACTTGATGTTAAGTTGAGTTCATTTAATTTTAGGTTGGGTTCTTTTTTTTTTTAATTTAAATTTTAGATAAAATTTATTTCTAAACAGGATTAACATAAAATTTAATGAACTCAACTTTCAAATTTTTATAAAAAAATTTAAACTTCAGATAAAACTTATAAGTTATACCTGAGTTGTTAATTTTTTTTAATGAAAATAATATCATTTTAAATAAAATATGGTTGTTTTTAAATTTTAAATTAAAAAAAAAATCAAATTTAGTTATCTGACAGGCTACGATAGGCGTTCAGCACTTCAGTCTGCTTTGCCCAATACGAATTCTATTCGAATCATCACTTCGTAAGTAAAATCAATTTAAAAACTCCATTTGAAATGATAATAAATTAAACGATGTTTAAATCTCCTTTCTTTCAGTTGAGTCCTTTTTTTGGTTAGCAATTTAAAATGAACGTATTATTTTTGTACAAACAATTAAAATAATATTATTTAAACTTATAAATAAAATTAATCATATTAAATTAATAATTTTATTGAATTAATTCTATTAGGATCAAATTAGATTTAACAAGAAATTAATTAATTCAGATAAAATTTGGACTTTAAAATAAATTTAAATGTAATTCTTTAATTATATATTAAATCAGAGCTTAATATGGCAATCCTTTTTCATAATCGCGAATTTCATTAGTTAGTAGTTGATGCTATTAACAGTTAGTTGATATCATATTATACCAACTGATTTGTCCAACAAATAACATTACTTTAGAGATATTAATGGGTGGAACACCATATATATTATTTTAAGAAAATTTAAAAAACAACGTGATTTCTTAAGTAACGGTCGGGTCAGGTCAGACCATTTTTGACATTTCTACATTAATTTTTTTATTTAAAGATATTTGATAAAATTAGTTGTTTAATATTAACTATTCATAAAAAAAGAATAATGAAGGTATGAATTTTTAAAAAATTTTATAAAAGTATGAGTATTATACCTTAGTACTTCTTTAGATATTATCATAAGAATTTAAATTTTAGATATTTAATTTCACAAAAATAAGTGCAACTATAATAAAAAATATAAAACATATAATAATAATAACAAAATTAAAAATTATTATTATTACTATTACTTTTTTCTTTATATTAATAAAGTTGATATTTGGTGAAAAGAAATCAATAATAAAAAAATGACAGCTTAAATAATTTGTAATAATTTTTTAAAACAATCTTTTTTTTCCTCTTAATTTCTCAGCCGTTAAAACAAAGCACTTCTCATATGAGTATTTTAAAAAACAATAGATTAAATTCAATATGCCAACTTAATTAACTAAATACTAAATATAATTATCAACAATTTAACGCAATCAAACAAATAAATTCCTCTTAATCTGACCAATCATTTGCCAACGACGCCTTACCTATTATTCCAATTTAATTTGCATCAAAACGTGGCCTCATGATGACAAAATCATCTTTTGTTTTGCCTTTTTCCTTAGTCCTTACTGCCCTTTTCTGCGTTTGTTGGAGTCAGAAAAGCACGGCTACTTGACTGACCATTCAGGTTTGGTGGGCTAGCCCATAGAGTTATTTAGGCGGAAGAGTTCGGCTCTACTGTCTCTATTGTGGTCTTTGGTGCCAGCATTTTACTTTTACTTATCCGAAATGTCTGAACTTTTAACTTTGGATGTTCTTCTGATTTTGAGATAGTAATGATATGAACTATTAAAAATATATACTGTCAAACATATTACATGTTTTTATAAAAAGAATTATTAACATGTACCACATTCATACTTGATCCAATTATTTAACTACCATTTTAATAATTTTTATGACAATTATGATTAATATTATATAAAATATTTATAATTTAAGTAATACAAATATGCAATAGTTGGAATTAAAAAAGAAAAAGAAAAAAGAAAATGGATCCAGATAAGTTTGTAATCAATCAACAGTTTGAACTTTGAAGCCTGCAAGCATTACTTTCCTTATGGATTTGTTATCGACAGAGCTCAGAATTGACACTTCCAATTTTAATATTTAGACAGGCGCGCGAAAAAATGCTGATGCCAAAAAGACTCGGTTCACGTTTTGAGAAGATGGATTGCGACCGTCGAGAGGAGCAGATCAGCAGACCCCTTTCACTTTCTTTTTTTCTGATAAGATAACCTATTTAAGACAAAATTAATTTGAAGTTTCAATCTTGGCTTCTCTGCACCGTCTTCCAAGCCATGTCTCTGCTTTTCTCTTCGTCAACAAACGACGCTGAAGCCATACCTACCATTTTTTGCTTCTTGTCTCCTTCGTCTGTCTCTCAGCAAAAAACCCATTTTAGTCCTACAAATTTGAGAACTCTCTGCTCTATCTTTCAGAACAGAAATTTTTTTCTTGGTTTAGTCACCAAATTGTGAGCCAAAGGTACGCAAGTATAGCTGTATAGTCCCTTTCTTTCTCTCAAAAGTTCACTATCTGATGCTTGTAAACTGAATATTTCCACGTACTGCATGTTAGTGTATATATATGCAGTATCTGCGAAGGTGTAAGTGATGTCCGCAAAAGAAATGTTTTGATGATGTATGAAGATCTGGATTGAAAACGATTGATATCTTAGCTCCCACTCTCTTTTCTTCTGTTCTCCAGATGATGGTCAGAACTGAAACATGAATAGTTCCATGCTTTTAACCTTTTTTATATCTATTGATTTCTCAAGCCTCAGCATTAGTTCTTGCATGCTCAGTAGTCAGTACACCCATTAAAAAAAAACCGATCCTTTGGTTAGTGACTTAGTTCCATGTTTCATTTCATTGTTTGTGCTTTGCTTTTGTTTTTGTGCGGTAGGAAACTCCAATCCAATTACAGGATGTTCCTTTCAGTTTTCTTGTGAGAATTTCTTTCTTCTTTTTTTCCATATCTTCTGATGGTTTGTTTCTAGCTGGTTTTCCTGCAGGTGAAGAAAGAGAGCTTTAGGGACCTTGTGTGATGGTGAGATTCCTGTAACATCCTTGTCTTGATGCAAGAGCTGCCTTACTTTCTCTTCAGGGTACTCTGTCTCTTCCCTGGAAAACTCCATAGCTCTTTCTCTTCTAATCTGACATTTTCCTCAGACATTCTGTCTCTTTGTTGTTCTTAAAATTATATATTGTGTATGCGACTCTGGTGGAACCAAGCATGTGTTTGGATATAATGGTAAAAAGCGTTCGTTCTACCCCAGTAGCATGCATTGCTAATGATGCAGCCTAGTCTCATCACCGTCCACGTATCCAGCCGTCCTCTGAATTCCCATGTTGCGTTGTGTTCAGTCTTGTGAACTATGTTCTATGATTTTTAAACCTTTTTTAATCAACCCTTCTCGTCAAATCAAATGGTCAAAAGTCCCTCCAAAGCTCCCTTGTGTTTAGACTTCTAGGACACTCCGATGGGGGGTGAGTGATATTTATACACTTACACCCTTCTAGATATGAATGTAATGGTATGATGAGCCACATTTTGGTTACCCATGCAAGTAAGAACTGAAGCAACCTATAAAGGGTAACTCACATCACATGCCATATTTCTGTTAACATGGACACGTAAAATCCGGGGTACTTTTACCTATCTGTTATCAAATGACCCAAATGCCCCTACACAGGTTTTCTTAACCTGAGATCATTTTGATGATCACAATCACAAGGTCTTGTTCTCGATCCTGGAAGCTCTTGTGGATTTAATGCTTCTTTTCTTCAATCTTTTAAGGAAGTTGTCCTGTGGGTGAAAATGTGAATGTGTCTAGACTCTAGAGATAAGCTGCTTGGCTGCCTAGAATCCACCAACGAATGTTAGGCCAAGAAGCATTGTTGCGTAGGGTTTTGGTGGCTGTCTCGAGGAAATTAGCCTCGACCCTAGTGCCTTTTTGTTTGGTCAGATGAGAGTCAGGCCTCTTCTTGGTTTCTAAACCCCAAACCAAATGCATTTGTTAAGCATTAGTGGAGGAGGAAGGAAGGGGTAACAGTGGGATTTCAAGAGTTGGCAGGGTTTTAGACAAAGATAAAGAGAGTAGGACAGACATTGCTTGCGCAAATCTAGCTAATCTGGAGGGCTTTTGGAGCAAGTAAAGTGAAAGGCAAAATAGTTTTGGTGTTAAATGCGAAGAATTCAATGCTAAAATCCCGAAAACCAATCCAAATGCGTACAAAACACACCATTCCTCTTATTTTCTTGCCTACTCCCCCTCCTATCACTGCTACTTCTACTACTAGTGCTACATTTACTTGGCCTTATTATGTTTAGACAGGGACGCGCACAGTTGCCATTAGATGATGGATATATTTACACGGTAAAGTCTCCAAATTCTGCAACAAGCCCTCGTGTCCTCAGCTTTTCTATTCACTCCCTATTATTGTCATTTTCTCTTCTCATTTCGTCTTGCCAAGGACGGACAAGAAGCAGCAATATCAAAGACCACTCTCCGAGCAGTAGAGGGAAGAAGAAAGTAGAAGACAAAACACGTACAAACAGCACAACACTACCTATGTTTATGTTTTTTCAATCTTTTGTTTGATTATTTCATCATTTTCAGTTTGACCCTTTGCACTTACAGACACTTCTTTTATAGTTAATTTTCTTATGATAGTAACTTTGCAAGTTATAACGGCAGGCTTGGCGGTGGTGCAATATGGTGGGAGGTGTATCTGTTATCACTTGGAAAATTGAAGCATGCTTGATGATCTTTGACATCGGAATAATGGTGGTATTTCGCTTTTGCGAGAGATGGGCTGGTTTTACTAAGAATCCCATTTCGGCAACTGTTAAATCCTTGAGAAAAAGCTCTCTTCTTCTTCTTACTTCCCTGCAACTTCCTTAGCTTTCGGTAAAACGGTGTTGGAATCGGTGTGGTGATATTGGCTGGACGGCTCAATCTCTTTATTGTTAGAATAGTAGCATTTAAACTTTTGGCTTTCACCTTTAGTAGCTTGCTTTTATCGGCCGATAAGGTCTATCTGGAGTTTGATATTTTAATGTCCATCATGTGCAACCAGAAGCTGGCATCTTTTTGCTCTTCGTTCTTATTTTTTCTTTCTCTATCTTACTAGATATACTAAACCAGTCTTTTGGCATCTTACCCCCAGTCGAAGCAAAACTAATTAAATCCCAGTTTCACTTGTATGATTGAGAAAAGGTGGTGAAAGTTTAATGGCACTGTTGCAGATAATGTGGAGCACCTACCCCGTTAAGGAGTTTGGTGAGTAGAAGCTTTAATCTTTTTGGGGTCCCCTTAAAATGATGCAGACTTCAATGCTTCAACACTGTTCCATTATCGATTCAAAATCACTGTCAGTCTTCGCTTCTGTCCCTTTTACTTATTTATTGTATGATTTTCTTGGGAAATGTGGGGATCTTACAGTAAATGTTGTGATGTAAATCCCCTCCCAGGACTTGTTCGGTCATTATCGTCCACATGTACATTCCCACTTGAAAAGTTTGTATAACCAAGAAGCTATATATTCTTATAAATTTCCTCTTCCATGATTTGTCGAACTCATGGCCTTATACTCCTGTTATACTCCTGTTATGGTTTACCTTTTGCAAGTCTCTTGAGTGGTTGGAGTTTTATGAAGGTGTGACTCTTCAGCGGTTTGGATTTATGAGACGACAATGCATCATTTCTTGTCTAGTGGATGCTGAAACCGCCGGTCTAGTGCCCCCTAGAGTTTAGGCTGTTGTCTTGCAGATTCGTAGCCTAATTATGTGACGTAATAGTCAGCTCTTAGTTGTGTCTCTATGTATTGAAATGTAGCAAGCAAGAGTAAAACAAAGATAAAACAAACTAGAAATGTTTCCAGGTCTCAGTGACAATAAATGGTTCACGGACATGTCCAATCATTGATCACTTCAGATCTGGGTGTGTTCATCCATTTGGTTATGAGCGTCTCTGAGCTGTGTACAGCTTGATCTCTGAAGGGCTTTTCATGGACTATGAGGCAGGATCTGAGAGCAGATGCATAGTGTATTTAGTAATGGTGGTAAGTTTGAGAGTCCTGTTGAATCTTTGTGGTTAGTGGGATTGTGGTTGTGATGCCAGTTTGAGTTAATTCTCCACTTGATTGATTGCCAACTTCACTTGTATTGCCTAAACGGTTGAGTTCTGCAAAAACTGGGCACTAAGATACTCTGCTTTGCTCTGTTTGAAATAGGCCTCCATAGTTGGGATGCTAATGGTAGAAATTGCACCAACTTGCATTCCATGGTTTTGTATAACTATTCTTGACAATCCGTATGATAATTAGTAACGAGGAAATAATATATAAATAAAAATAAGAATTAAAATAGGAATAAAATAAATGATTTCGCGAATTTGATATAAAATTAGATGGTATAATATAAAAGATAACCTTACAAGAGTCAAGAATGTAGTAATGGGATACAAGTTAAAGTGAGATGAGGCTTAATTGGTTTGAACATGCAATGTTTTAAAAACTGGACCGGACATCGAATCGGTCGAAGAAAAAGTTTAAGATTTAGAGGTTCAACGGGTAATGAACCGCTATTAAATCAGAATATAATAAATAAGATAAATTTTTATAAAAATAAATAAAAAAAATATTTTATTGAACATATGTTAGCCTTGTCCACGCGACTTTAATTAGAGACTATCTTTAATTATCTTGTTCTTTTTGCATTAGTCTTTGACTGGGTCCACCATTGTGCATGTGCTTACCTTTCACATGACTCCATTTGCCTTTGTATAATTGAACTTAATGAAGTGCAACGTTTTATTCATGAAGTTCCCTTGTGCTGTGCGTTTTTGTGCCTCACTTGTGTTTGAACAAAAGTGCCTTAGGTGAGTTTATGACTTCAGAGTTCAGACAGATAACTTCTTTGGAACTTTCGAGAGTCACCCATTTCATGTCTCTGCTATTCTTCTTTCTTTTTTGCTTCGACTTATCATATGTAGTGCTTTAGTGTTGATTTTTTGAAGAATCATGTGTTTTTCTTCACACCTTGAAAATGGAGGCCCCCCACCCCAATTTCAAGCAACCCATTTGCCCATCTTGCTCCAAACCCTCACGCCTCTCCCTCTGCACTCGGATTCGAAACCTTGCGCTTGAAAACAAGGTCAGTGTTACCATTCTTCAACACATTCTTGAGAGCAAACACTTTCTCAATTATTACAGGATTGCGAAACTAGGACTTCGATATGTTTCTGTAACTACGGTAACTGACGTTAACGTTGATGCCCGGTACCTTTTTTGATTGCTTGAGCCTGTTCTTGATTCGGATTGGGGTCGAGCTGGTTGTGGTTGTGAAGTTGAAGAAACTCTGAAGCAAAAAATTGAAGATGTTGGCGGATTGAATTCTGATGAGGAGGATACGGGTTTGATTCAATTTGAAGGACATTTGAGAATTTCAAAAGGTGAAAGCAGCAGCCTGGACGAATCTAAGGGAGGTGGTGTTATGGAAAACAATGATTTAAAACTGGACCGGTCCGATTCGACCATAAAAGATTGAACCTTCCGGTTTTTATATAGAGAGGTCATTAAGTGAAACCGAACCAGACTACTGATCGGTTCAAACTTTTTTCGATCGGACCGGACGGTCCGGTCCGATTTTTTAAACATTGTATATATATATCGAAGCCAACAGAAGAGTTTTGTTTTTATCGTAACAACACATGAGGAGCAAAAGTCACCTTTTATATATATATCAAACTCGTCGAAGCCAACGGAACACTTTTGTTTTTATCGTAACAACACATGAGGAGCAAAAGTCACCCCTTATGGTATTAGCTCACATACGCTTGGTTCGTTTGCTCGTAATTTTGTCTGTAGATGGATTCATATTTTCTTCTTGGAGGCAAGGTGGACAAGTGTTAGTCCCTTAATCACACGCAGCATTTCATAATTACTTAAAAATGAGTATTGAGTGGAAGGTTATATATTCAAAATAACTTAAAGATAGATAAAGTATAATGCAAATTTTGGTAAAGTTTCCAAACTTTTAAAAGTTTACTTGATTAAAGCTAAGTTTTTTTTTTTAATGAAAGGGAAAGTACATCAAATACTAATTAAATGAGAAAAACTGCGTTCTAACTGATCTTCTGAAAGAAGATTCTGGCACTCTAATGGTGGAACATCAAAATAAGTGATCCCAATATCTCCAGGATAAGCCCGGATAGCGAGCCAATCCGTGCATTTGTTGCTCTCTTGATATACATGCCGATGAACAACAGTCCAGTTTTTGATGAAAAGCTTGAGAATACCCATGAGGAGAGGGTGGTTGGACTGAGAGCGGGACGACATCGAAGAAAGTAGCTGGTGCACTTTCAGCAAGTCCACTTCCAACTCAATACGACGAAAGCTCAATCGCCACACCAAGGTGAGGCCTGTGTAAACTGCCCAGAGTTTCGCTACATGTAGGAAGCACCATCCTATGAATTGAGAGAATCCACCACGCCAAATACCGCCAGACTAAGGAAATTAGTATATGGTTAAATGAACAGACAATGATCGGAGAACTTGAAATAAGTGAACATAGGATGAAACCATAATATACTTTGAATTTGGATATGGGAAGATCTTAAATGAATCCTGAATACTTTGAATTTGGATATGGGAAGATCTTAAATGAATCTTGAATCGGTTAAGATCACTCCAAGGTATAAAGACCAGGATCATCTAATTTGACAAGGTAATGTAATCTAGATAGTTGAATTTTATTAAAATTCTAACTTTCCTTTTCAAAGTTACAAGTAGACAGTTTCTAAGAAAATTTTGTCATTCAATGATCAAATGGAAAAACTGAATCCATGTGAACTTGGAGAGAGAGGGCGAGACTTTGCATGTGAACCAACATAAATTGGAGGTTATCTTCAAGTGGTCCCATCAGGGTATGACTCATACCCGTCTCTGCAAGTCTTTTTAGACTTAGACCTGGTTGCTAGGCATTAAATGCATATCGATGAAAGTTCCATCCGTGAAGTAAATGCGTTTTTAGTTACGGTTGGAGACTCGAGATGTGTCATCTTCTCATTATTACCTGATGCTGGCTTTTCTTTTAGCTCAGAGACACATTCTCCTCCTCCAGTCACGACTTGGAGCCTCAGTTTAATCTCCTTACACGACGCAACGCGGCAAAGTTTACAACCCTTCATTCTCATTTCAAAAGAGGAAGGAACTATAATATTCTAATTATGATAATCCTTCTTATTTGAGCCTTAACTAATTCTATTGGTTTAATGTTAGTTCTACGACTATCACGTAGTAACTAACTAATTAGGTGCTCAATTTTCTATACCTTGTGTTAATTATTTGCTTGCTAACCAAGCAGGTGAGCTTGGAATTTTCTGTTTATGGTACAATTAAATAATCAAAACAAGGATAAGTCGGTAGTCTATCACATTTTTTATGCTCTTTTCTAAAAGTTTGGTTATAAGATCCTTGCCATTGTGACAATATGAAATGTTTGTTAGGATGATGAAGATCGGTTTGGTGGCCCATGATCTAACAAATGTCATATGTGCAAAGATTAAAGTCATAACATAAAATTCAATTTATATTTACAAGGGAAAAAATAAAATTTTACCTATAATAAACAATAATTACTCTACTACACATTCTTTTACATTATATTAAGCAACATATAATTTGATGAGTGCAGGTAAAACACTTCTAAACAAGAGGGAAATTGTACACATATGGAAATGTGCATGTACGAAGAAAGATAGAAGGAAAAAGAACAAGAAAACAATTGCTGAGTGACACTACTTGAATTGTGACAAAAACGTGATGCACAGTAGGCACAGAGAGACACTGGTAAGGGCTGTTAATATTTGTCTTGTGATTCACGGCCATGATGACGAGTTAAACATGCCAAGAAAGTGAAAGAAAACGAATAAGAGACTGAAACATAAAATTGGCATCATTAAACGCCAACACAGCTTATCTTCGTAATTTCAAAACACCCCAAGAATACTCTGTAGTTCAAAACAAGCCAAACTCGTTCTTACAGAAAAACAGGAATGGCTCCTTCTTCTAAATCCTCTTCATTTTCTCCACATTCCCATCAACCCCTCCAATTCACTCCTGTAAGTACAGCTCCTGTTTGCTTCATGAGCAAGAAGCTTCTTTGATTCATTACCACTGTAAAAGCTGCAGTCTCTTTTATTTTATTGGATAGGATTTATTTGCTTTGCTGATATGTTAGTCTTGTTTTTCTTTTTATCGGGTAAGGCAGATTCAGGAATGTGAAAGAGAAGATCAAGAAGATGGATGCAGTGAGGAGAGAATTAGTCCAATCAAAGCTACACCAGTTGGTTGTAAAGAGACAAGAACAACTCCAACAAACCATCGAACACCATTTCATGACAAATACACCAAGCCTGTAAACTCTAAGAGACGACAGTGGATTGGTCAGAAATGCGGTGGTAATGATTCAGTCTCGTGCAACAAGTGTCGACCACACGCGAGAGAGAAGATCTCTGTTGTTCCTCTGGATAATAATGGCTTAAACAGGCTCTCCTCATCCATTCCAAGTCCTAATGCGATTTTCAAGTCTTTCTTCTCTTCACTTGTTAGAAAGAGCCCAAAATCTTCTGACGTGTTGACGGTCAGAGACGATCAATGGAAGCATGCAGTGGTTGAGCTATCACACAAGTTGACTGAGACTACGAGAACGAGAGATGAAGCGCTTCTTGAAGCTTCAAGGCTCAAGGACTCTATGACTGAACTTGAGAAGAAGCTTAACAAGCTTGAAGTTTATTGCCACAATCTGAAGTCGGGGCTCGAGAAATGTAGCGGCAATTCACCTTATCAGACTGGAAAAGGTAACAGTGTGATCAGTCGTGAACCGAATATTGCAGGTTTTAATGATAAAGCGATAGAGCAATTCTTGGTTTTAGTATCAGAAGCTAGATCCTCTGTTCGACTCTTAAGCAGGGCATTGACAACGCAGCTAAAACACCTGGGATGCAGAGTCTTTGAGAGATTATCTATGCTTTTGCAGCCTTATGATATCAATATTTCAATCTCCAAGAACTCAAAAACTGTGCCTTTTTACCTTGAAGCCCTCTTGAGCAAAACTTTCTTTGAAGACTTTGAGTCAGTTGGGTTTCAGAAGGGTTCAATAAATCAAGTACTGAATCCGATCGCTAGATGTGAAGCCAACTACGCATCTTTTAATGTGCTTAAGGAGTTGAAATGGGAGGATGTATTGAATAAAGGGACAAGGCATTTCAGCGAGGAGTTCAGTAAGTTCTGTGATAGGAAAATGAATGAAATAGTAGCTATGTTGGGTTGGAACCGAGCTTGGGCTGAGCCATTGTTGCAGGCATTCTTTTGTGCTTCCAAAAGTGTGTGGCTTGTTCACCTCTTGGCCAACTCGGTGCACCCCTGTCTAACAATCTTTAGAGTGGATAAAGGAGTGAGCTTTGACACGATTTACATGGAAGACGTAGGTGGAGACAGGGCAAGAAACTTGGTCCCAACCATGGTTCGAATCATGGTTGCACCTGGATTTTATGTGTATGACAACGTGGTTAAATGCAAGGTCATGTGTAGGTACCGCAGCAATGGTATTAGCAATTATAAGGGTTTAACACCTTTGCCTTAGGTTTTCTCACATCCACATCACAATGTTGTGATTAGTTTAAAACATCTTCTGCAGTTGTTTAATAGATTTGCATATTGAGTGACTAAAAATGCGTGTTTGAACTGTTGAACTTGAGTTTTCTTTTGGATGTTTCAAAGTTACAAATTGACATTTTCTAGGAAAACTTTGTTTTATTCTATGTGCAGTCAATATGATTGTCATATATTGTTACAGTTCTTGGGGATTGAGTTCTCCATTCAACACCACTATAGATTCCCAGTCCCACCTATGTGGATGGAATAATCAAAGAAAAGTCGTGTACAAGATTGGATGCCGCTCGTGATTGGTTTTTGGGTCTTCTTAAGTTTACAGAGGAGTTTAGGAAATGTAGCCACTACTCTTAGATATCGTTTTCTTGGTATGGCATTGCCAGCTCATATCTCCATTTCTATGGCCTCATTCATTAGTGTGTGGGGTTGTTCCTTCTCAAGCTGGCTGACAAGAACTAGGATGGTCATTGCAATCACACTGAGCTCAGAGTGCCCCTTCTTTTGAAGCTTGAATCTTTGTCCACTTTCTATCTGCTTCTATCAGACCCCATAAATATAATCAAGTTGTTTGCTTATGAGATGTCCTGAAAGATAAAATATTAGGGATTGATACTGATACCATTTTATAGCAATGCAGGAGCCAATTCACTTTTGGCGCCCTTTTTTAGTCTTAGGGTGGGGATATGGATTCCTTGAAGAGCTTTTCGGGGTGTTTGGTTTGAGAGTTTGAGAATGAAGAAATGGAATAATAGTAAAAAATAGTATTTGCTTTGGGGTTTTCAATTTCAAGAGAATGTATTTATTCCATTAAATTTGGGAATCCACTAAACTCTCTAAAATGGTGGGTATCAAGTTTTCATTCCAATCTAGTGGTTACTATTTATACTCATCCCTCACATAAGCAATTTTTATTCTTACTCGTCACTCATTATTATTATTATTATTATTATTATTATTATTATTATTATTATTATTATTATTAAATTTTAAACTTATTATTATTATTAATTATTGTTGTTGTTATTAATAATAATTATTATTATAAATTTTAAACTTATTAT